>CAUYLG010053528.1:0-105961 GCA_963573385.1 Cacajao melanocephalus | reverse complement strand
TTTTTTTTTATTTGTATTCTTTGATATCTTTCTTTTTTTTTTTTTTTTTTTTTTTTTTTTTTTTTTTTTTTTTTTTTTTTTTTTTTTTTTTGACAGAGTCTTCCTTTGTCACCCAGGCCAGAGTGCAGTGGTGTGAACACAGCTTACTGCAGTCTTGATCTCCTGCACTCAAGCCATTCTCCCACTTCGACCCCCAAGTAACTTGTACTCTAGGCACGTGCCACCAAGCCTGACTAATTTTTGTATTTTTTGTAGAGATCAGGATTTGTCATGTTGCTCAGGCTGATCTTAAACTGCTGGACTCAAACGATCCTCCCAAAGTACTGGGATTACAGGTGTGAGCCACTGCACCTGGCCATGCGTGTTGCTAAAGCTCCCTAAGCTTCTGTTTCATCATCTATAAAATGATAAACATTTTATGTTCATCACAACATGATTATAAGGATCAAAAACAAACTACATAGTATAGCATTTGCGTATATCTATGTTCAGTGAATTATTATTAGCTGTATGTGAGCCATTAGCATTCATTTAGTGACACTTTTTTACCCACTTCAGCCAGCCTTAGAAATAGGAAGTGGAAACCAGTTAAAAAAGCACACTCCCTTCCCAGAGTCCTGAACTCTCAATCCTATTTATATTTAGATCTTGGGGTTTAATTATGAATCTATCTATCTATATATGTAAGTATGAATGTATCTATCTATCATCTGTCTAATCTATTTGCCATTCATCTATCATTTTTAACTCTATACTGTCTATTTCTAACCCATCCACATATAGTTCTCCTTTATTTGGATTTTATGGTTGAATCACACTGCCAGTGTTGTTTACATTCTACCTAATTGTGATTCTGCACCCTTACACCACTGGCATGCATTTTGAATCCTTGGCATAAATCCTTCTCTTTGCCTCCTCCTGGCACCTGTTTTTTATGGAACAAAGCCATCGTAAATTTTTTTGCCCAAAATGACCACAACATTTATGGATAGGACTCTAGAAAGGCTTTTGGAGAGTTTCATTTAGAAAGAGAAATTAAAATGGAACTTTGTTGAGAGCTTCTCAAAAATACTTAATGTTGCTTGAGTAAAAAAGGGTCATTATTGTAGTTAATTTGAAATATACTTACTTCATATGAGTTTTATGCAGCTCATATAGTGTTCCCATTATTCAGAAAACAAAGGGAACAAATGATCATTCAGAAGGCATCATAAAAAAGTATTTAAAAATGTGTAATGGTTTAGCTTTATGTGTAACTTACAGCTTTAGCTGTAAGTTAGTATACGAGGGAGAAAAAAGGATGAAGAGTCTTTTTGCTTTTTTCTTTGTTTTGTGGGAAAGTATGAACTAAAGTCTTGAGTAACAGTATATCAATTGATTTAATTCAACAAACATCAATAACATCAGGCCTTCTGCAGAATAAGGAATCTTGCAAGAATGATGCCTTTAATACCTCAAGTCATATTAAAATAGCATGTCTCCATGATACACATTTATGCACAAACACACACAGATATTCACACATTTATACACACAGACATACCAAAGTGTACATGTAGGTATATTTGAGTACATAGTACAATAGAAGAAGCAATATAAGATTGAAAGAGACACAGGCATTTTTAAAAGTCAGCACTGGACAAATTTCCATCAAATTTTCTCCATCTTGCAAATTTCCACTAGGGTTAATATTTTAGTTTTACAATTTAAGATAAGTTGTATGTTACATTTTAAAGAGAGAACATTTAGAATTGTGTATTCCTTAGTAACAGACATCCCAGGGGATGCCTGACCATGCTGGGACATTGTGGGTGTCACCATGCTTAATAGCTGCTATAGGAAAAGGAAAATGTTTAGCATGTAATGCACACAATCAAAGCTATTGAGTAAAAGGCAGTATTTGCTATTCTTTAGGAAAATTGTCAACATCAAAAATACTTACTGTGCATAATTAAAACCAAGGAAATATGTTATTGGTTCCATTAAATTTGTTCCAGGACACCCTGCCCCCCCAAAAAAAACAGGTATAGAATGAACTGCATTTGTAAACACTTTATTTCATAATGAATACTGCAATTTTAAAAGACAGCCCTTTAGCCAATTTTTGCTTTTGATTCATTGCCATTGTTAATCAATTACCCAAATTGTAATCAAAACAAGACATTTTTACTGAACTTATATAATGTTGTGGGCATGCTACTGAATATATTCTTTAAGTTTGAAATTTTTTATAGTCAAACATTTTTAAAAAATATTTTTAATTAAAAAATTTAATTGTGGCAAATGCACGTAACATAAATGTTACCATCTTAACAGTTTTTAAATAGATGTTATTTTTAGAGCAATTTTACTATTTAGAGCAAATTTTACCATTTTTAGAGGAAATTTACTATTAAGCAAAAGGTAGAGATTTCCTGATACTCCCTACCCCTAGAAGGAGTAGGGAGCATGGTCTCCCCAACTATCAACATTCCTCACTACAGTGGTATATTTGTGGCAATTTATGAACCTATATTGATACATCATTATCATCCAAGGTCCACAGTTGACATTAGGGTTCATTCTTAGTGTTATACATTCCATAGATTTGGACAAGTATATAATAATGAGATACATCTACTATCACAGTGTCATACAGAGTAATTTCACTGCCCTAAGTATCCTCTCTGCTCCTCCTGTTCATACCTTCTCTCCACACTAACCCCAAGTGACAAGTTTTCTCTTTACTGTTTCCAGTTTTGCTTTTTCCAGAATGTCACATGGTTGGAATAATTCAATATGTAGAATTTTCAGACTGGCTTAGTAAGATGCATTTAATCCTCCTCCATGTCTTTTTATGGCTTGATAACTCCTTTGTTTTTAGCATTGAACAATATTCCACTGTCTGGATTTGACATGGTTTATTCATTCACCAAAGGACATCTTTGTTGCTTCCAAGTTTAGCAATTATGAATGGGGCTGCTATTAACATCTGTGTGCCCTTTTCTGTGCAAGCATTTCTCTTCAACTCCTTTGAGTAAATCCAGTGTGATTGCTGGATTATATGGTTAGAGTACATTTAGTTTTGTAGAAACCACTAAATGGCCCTCCAAAGTGGCTGCACCATTTTGCCTTTCCATCTGAAATGAACAATAGTTCCTGTTCCACATCCTCGCCAGCATTTAGTGTTGTCAGTGTTCTGGATTTTGGCCATTCTAATAGGGGTGTAGTGATCTCTCTTTGTTTACACTTGCATTTCGCTGATGACATATGATGTGGAGCATATATTAATATGCTTATTTGCCATATGTTTATCTTCTTCTATGAGGTATCTGTTAAGGTCTTTGTCTCATTTTTAAGTTGAATCCTTTCTTTCTTATTGCTGAGTTTTAAGTGTTCTTTGTATATTTTGAAGAAAAGTCCTTTGTCTTTTGCAAATATTTTCCCAGTCTGTGATTCTTTTTTTATTCTCTTAACAGTAACTTTTGCAGAGTGAAAATGTTTAATTGCTATAAAATGAACTCTTTCCTTCATGATTCATGCTTTAGACATTGTATCTAGAGTTTAGATATTTTTATTTCTATTTTCATTCTTCTCTTTCCTCATGGTAATCTTTTCATAACAAATATTTATTGGATATTTATGGTCTGCTACTACTATGTTAGACTAAGTAATGCTTTGAAAAAATTTTAAAAATACATATACATTCAGTGTATATGTTTGTGTTGACTAGATTGAGAAAGTTGAACATATTTTTACTCAAAAACCATACATGTTATATACCATGTTTCTTTGGGAATTATTCATACAGTTCATATATTTCTATTTACTTGTTCTTGCCTGATGAATCCCACCACATAAGCAACCTTATTTTTGTTACAGTGAAATTTCAGAACTATAAATAGTTTCTGAAATAGGGAAGGGGCATAAACAAATAAATAAATAACACAAACATCTGTACTATTTAAAAACATAAATCAAAATATAATTGCAGGTACAATTCCATTTAGTATATAACCAGGAACAAAGACAGGGAAATTTAAACATTAATTAAATATTTAAGATAAAAAAATTCTTAAAAAGCCTTTTAAAGTAATATCAAAATTTTTAGTAGAATTTCCACTGATGATTAAGTGATGTAATTGGGGAAAAGAGCATTTTAATTACATTTTAGGAGAACTGAGTATTTTTACATGTCTGTAGTGAAACTGTCCAGACCAATAGTGCAGGCGTGGGTTAATTGTTAAGCCATGTGTCTCTGAATCCTCTTACACATTTGGATGTATTCCAGAGTTTGAGCATTATAAACACATCATCAGCTACAAAATGAACTGTCTTTAAATTAGCATCATAAACTTCAACTTCTGGCCATAATGGTCTAGCAAAGGCTGGACTTAATTTCTTGTTGTTAAAAACTAGAAAATAGGAAAAACTACCTAAAACTACTATTTTCAGACATTGGACAACAGATAATGCAGGTCTATACTTGAGAAAATTGAACAAATAAGATGTGTCTTATTGTCACCTTGACTTTTTGCTTTGTGGCATTTAAAAAATGCAGAATGAAGGAGAGGAATCTCAAACAAAGTTCAGTGGTTTCCTGGCATTGAGGAGGTGGCGATCAGAGCACAGGGAGGCCGAAGTTACCGCAAGTTACAAGGTAGAGTTTTGGAAAGCAGGGAGCTATACAGAAAAAAAGATCCAGATATATGCATATTAGTTCCTCTAGCATTTACTAAGAACTAGGCCATATATTCATGAAGTGAATCTCCACAAAGTCAAGCAAAGAAAGACCAGGGAATAGTAGGCTGAACAATTCCCAGCACTCATAAAGGACAAAGAGATACTCAAACTTCCACAAGTTAGAGTGTAGAGTCTTCAGTAATCACCTACATACAATATTCAGTGGACACCCCAAATGGATTATACCTAAGTAATAGGAATCAGCTATTCTTAGAGTGAATACTGCATATTTCATAACAAAAATTATAAAGAGGCCTTGTCAGTATCAAGTTGATTGACAGGTACTTAAATGCCTGTCAAAACAAAGCCAAACCAACATTCCATAAAGGAAACACCAAAATCGATACACTCAACAGTATAAGGTACAAAATGTCCCGAAACTAATAAGAAGGGTATTAGATATGCCAAAAAGCAGAAAAATGAGGCCCATGACTTTAAAAAGTCATTCAATAAAAACAGAGATATAAAAGAAATAAGGGACTAGTACACAAAAACATTAATATAGTTACAACTATATTCAGATCTTCAAAGGTAAATATAAATGTAGTGAGGAGGGAAATGAAATATATAATTATGGAACTTCTAGCCAGTAAAACCACAATATTGGGAATAAGAATTTTGCTGGATGCGATTAAGAGCAGTAAGTGTAGACTATCAGTCCTTTTGAATGAGGACCCACCCCAGTCTATTTTAACCTGATTACTTCTGTAACATTTCATCTCTAAATAATGTCACATCCTGAGCTAGTGGGGGTCAGGACTTTCACCCATGAATTTTGGGGGAACACAATTCAATCCATAAGAGTAGGTAAAATAATATCTCTTGTTCATGGTGATATCTTTCTTAAATTAGTGACTAAATTATATCTGTTTTTATGTCTCTATATAATTTTTATGATTATTAGTTTAATCAGTATGTGATATACTTCTAGGAAGAGTAAAACAATGTTTATAATCATTTACTGTTATAGTGAACAATGAACACTTTCTGCTTAGAATTTATTTTTCCAGTTGATATTTTTTCTTTGGCTAAATTCCCTACAAAGTTTATCTTAAAACTAATATGTTTATTTTATAACTATATGTTTATGTTAAAATTAATATTTTAATATACATTACCAAAATACTTTCTGAAAAAAGGATTTGCTCATTAATAACGTCACTGGCATTAAATAAGCCTGTAATTTTGGCCAAAAATTTACTGCCATTTTCTTTCTATATTTATAAACTAGTATCCCAAATTTCCTTTAAAATCCATTTTATTGCTATTGTAGATGACATTTTCCTATGCATTTGTTCACTCTTCAATTAATACTTGACTCCTTTAACATGTTATGAAAGTGGGAAATTTGGACACAGACACACATAAAGAGAAGATGATGTGAAAAATCATAAGGATAAGATGCCATCTACAAGCTGAGGAGACAGGCTTGGGACAGATCTTTATCTCACAGCCCTCAGAAGGAGCCACCCCTAATAACACCTTGATTTTAGACCTTTATCCTCCAGAATTGTGAGACAATACATTTCTGTTGTTTAAACCACCTATTCTGTGGTAGTTGGAATAGTAGTCCTAGTTAACTAATATACAGTAGCCAGTTGGGATTACTATAACAAATTGCCATAGACTGGGTGGCTTACGCTACAAACATGTATTTCTTACAGTGCTGGCAGCTGGAAAGTTCAACATCACAGTGCCGGCAGATCCATTGTCTGGTGAGGTCTCATGCCTCATTCGCAGACGGCCGCCTTCTCATTGTATACTTACATGGAAAAGAGTGCAGAGAGGAGAAAAAAGTTTACTCAGGTATCTTCTTAGAAGGGCCCTGATTCTATCATGAGGGCTCCATCCTCATAACCTAATTACTTTCCAGGCACCCCACCTCCAAATACCATCCTGTAGTGGGTTATGGTTTCAACATATGCATTTTGGAAGGACGGCAACATGCAGCTCAAATCATACTTAAAGAGACTGATTGTGGCTGCTGTCTGTTACTAGAGATGTTCACCAAATACTCAAAACTCTCACTTCTGGCACATGGCAGGCTTATGCTTCCTTTCCTCTTGAGGGTGGATATGGTCATGTGCTTTTTTTTGCAATGAACAGTGGGCAGACCTGACATATGTCACTTCAGGGAGATGCTTCATGAGCCATTGTATATTTCATGGTCTCTTCTTTTCTCTGCCATGGCAGCTGACATTAGAGATAATGACAGCTTTGTCAGTGAAAAGAGCAATGAACAGAGCCTTAAACTGCCCCATGACACATGCAGTGCCGACATGAAATAAACCTGTGCTGTTTTAAATAACTGGTTCTAAATAACTTTGCTCACAAGTACTTCAAAGTATAAGTGGGAACTATAGAAATAATCAAATGATTACAACTGGGTATGAAAAATGCTGTGATAAAAACACAAGAAGAATTTTATGAGTGCACAAAAGAGAAGCACTTAACCCAGACTAGGAAAATTTCCTGAAAGGAGGTGACACATTAGATTATGCTTGAAAGGCAAATAGGAGTCAGTCAGCTGAAGACAATGAAGTCAGAGGGGCAGCATGTGCTCAAAGGTGAGAATTACGAATTTATCATTGTACTGCAATGTAATAGGATATGCATGAGGGTCAAAGAAGTAGAAACAATATTTGGGGGGGATAAGTTGATGGCACCCCGGCCTGGAAATGTGTTTATCTCATGCTTTGAAGGTTGTATATTACTTTTTTTGGTACCTTCCATAGGCAATGAAAAGAAGACACAGGAGTGAAATAATCAGTTATAGTTTTAAATTTGGAAAAAAGAAAATGTTATACCCACTCTGATCGCAGTTATGTATAATGTAAGCATGGAGCATTGCAAAGTGATATGTAAAAACAGTTATGTGAAGACAGTGTAAAAGATAGGTAAATAGTGTGGTCTACTTAAAATGCTACTATAGAGTTTGTTCAATTAAAGGAAAATGTAATATGATGATCTGGCTAGCAAAGCAAAATAAACTAATTTTTTTTCCCTGAGTCTTAAAAACCTATGGGAAATGAAAATATATGTTTACAAAATGCAGTTAAAGAATTGATGGGAAAGGACTTCTTAAGATAAGCAGCACAAATGGAGACAAAATAATTTGTGTTTGCTCTCTTGCTAGGGTGATTAACTTATACCAAAGACAGAATAAATATTTTAAAAGGTTGTATCTGCAGATTGGAAACAGAGTAGAAAATAAAAGAGAATGAAAAAGAAAGCTTTGTAGAGAGGATTCTAAAGATGCCCCTCTAAGTCTCCTGTTCTCTGGTTAATTGGACATGAATCTGGCTACTGCTGTAAAGGTATTTTGCAGATGGAATTAAGATTACTAATCAGTTGACCTTATGGTAGGGAGATGATTGTAGAAAATGCTATTCTCAAGCCCTTAAAAGCAGAAGAGGCAGCTAGGAGAGAGAGATGGAGGAGTGTTCTGTCAAATTCCTATGAACCTCAGTAGGGAAGGCATCAAGTTCCAGAGGCCAAAGAAGAGATCAGAGCCAGCACAAAATACATGGGGTTTTATTAAGGAGTTACACACTGGGGAGAAAGTCCAGTGGCGGTGGGGCTGGACCACATGACTACAGGGCCTAGTGGTGGGCTGGGCAGAAAAACTGCGACTGCTTGCAAACAGTTTATACATCAGTTTCACTTAATATCCTCCCCTTAATTCCCTCCACTTGGCAACCCTCTTCCAAACCAAAACTCAGGGCCTCAGTCTCCTGTATGGCCTATGTTGCATAGGACAAGCCAGGGGCTCAGATGTTCTTCATGAATGAGGAACCAGTCTCCAGGTTGGCCATTCCCGGATTTCCTTGCTTGGAACACACATTCGAGTGCACCTACCATACAGCGTCCTTCTATGTGTAGCTTAAATTGTTGTCACAAGGTATATTTACCCCACAAGAGGAAGAAGGAAACAGAAAAGCAAGCCAAAAAGGGGAATCAGAGAGATCAGAAGCATGAGAAGGACTCAATCATTTCTTTTTGACATTGTAGCTAGAAGAGCTATGAATCAAGGCAAGTTGAAAGCTTCTAGAAACTAAGAACAACCACTAGCTGAGACCCTGTAAACAAAAGGGGACCTCAGTCCTATAATTGCATGGAACTGGATTTTTCTAACAACCTGAAGGGCTCTAGTAGATAAGGCTGTGTATGGCTGTAGCTCTGTCAACATTTGATGTCAGCCTTCTGAAATGGGAAGGTGATCCAGCTGAGTCCATCAGGTTTCTGTGCTATACAGCTGTAAGATATATATCTGTGCTGTTTCAAGCTACTAAGTTTGTGGCAATTTGTTGTAGTAGCATTACAAAGCTAACCACTTGTAAAAGAAAACATGAAATAAGAGTATAAGAATATAGTGAAACACGTTTCAGTCTTGCATCAATGAGGAGTAACATATTGTAGTGATGACCAAAGCTATGGAATCTGGAGCCAGACTACCTCAGATTAAATTCCAGCTCCCTTACCAGCCACTTGTGAGGGCTTGGACAAGTTTCTGTCCCTCAATTTTTACATTGGTGGAGTGGGGATAATAGTAGCTCATTATAGAACATTATAGGGTTCTTTTGATTATTACATGAATCATTATATGTATGGTTCTTAGAACAGTGTCTAGCATGAAGAAACTGCTATAAATGTTAATTACAATCATCTAATTTGAATGTGTTAAACTTTAACCCATAGTCTATTTTGTATGCACCAAGAGCTAAGAATGGGTTTTGTAGAGAAAGTTTTCAGATCCATGGGTTAAGTTCATCAACTGTAAAGCAGACTTTCAGATTCGATAAATAAAAACAAAAATGGAACTGTTTGCCCAAAACACATCTAATATAAAATGATACAGGAATGTTGGAAATAAAGGGTAAGAAAACAATTACCACACATGTATTAAAAAAAAGAAAGCAAGAGAGAAATTGAAGCAATGATGCTAGAAATGAAATATTATTTTATGGTAATACTACCAATGGCTACAGGAGGATTTAAAATATAATATTAAGTCATACTAATTAAATAACTATTGGTTGTATATAAAATAAGTACAATACAATGTATATAAAACAAATAGAATAAAATTAAATTTTATGCAATAAAATGCATAAAACCCAATAATAAGACATGGTAATAATAAGTCAGTATACTCTTTGATCAGTGGATTTGAGGAGAGTACAGGTACAAATCTGTGGACAGGTCAGGGTTTACTTTTATTGTAAAAGCAGAAAAAGGGAAAGAGTGAATTATTCAAAGTTGGGAAACATTTTGAGAAAAAACTAAATTAAAACCTACCTTTTACAATGCAGAAAAGTAAACATTAGACCAAATAAAAACTTCAACAGAGAAACAAATGATAAACATACTAGATGGTGTTTAAAGAAGACTATATTTAAAACTCTGTAGTAAAATTCACATATCTTAAAAAAGTCTGATAAAGCAAGGAATGCTGGTTTTCTAAGTAGGTTCTCATATTTATACAAGTATTTAATTTGAAATAGTTAATTTCAAAGTTTTATTTCTTATTATAAAAGCAATGCATGATTATTGAATAAATATTAGAAAATAAAAAAAGTAACACAAACATAAAGATAGACAAGATAACACTACCCAGAGTTAACCACAGTTAAAACCTTACTTTGCATTCTTTTTTAAATGTATTCTTTAAAATTTCCTTTGCGAATATACATTCACATATAAGGTTTATTCAAGTGGATTCAAGGGTGAATAAGAAACATTAAGTACAACAGTATTTTAAAAATATAAAGTGTATCTCTGCAACATTTGACTATTATAAGCCTTATTTTGTTCATATTACAAATTTGTTAAATGAGGCTCAGGTATATAAAACCGAATGACCACAAATCGCGCAAATGGCAAAAATATGAAATACATCTCAATTCACTAGACATAATGAGAGTTACAAAAAGACATCACAGCACAAGAAGAAAACATTCTAACAAGAAGACCATCCAGCAATGAAATGTACGACTTACAGGATAGTGTAACTGCAATTCTTGACCAATTTTGGTGTAATTTTCAGACTGAAATTTTCAATGAGTAAAAATTGGAGGTTTTTTTTTTTACTATAAAGGGATGCAATATTTTAGATTTTATTTCTAACATTTGTTCATATGTTCTTGGTCAAATTACTTCAACTCTAGGTACCTCAGTTTACCTTTCAGTAATGTGGGCATCATAAGCTTTTCACAAAGTTTGTGCTGGAATTGAACAAGAATGTAAGCGAAAGCACCAGTCACACCACAGTAATCTATTATTATTCCTTAAAGAATCAACATGCTTGATGTTTTCCCCGAGCGTATTTGTTCCTAGGTTACTAGTGTACTGGAAAGGGCAGTCCCTTTTTTTCTCAGATTACCACATTTTAAGATTAAAATTTAAGATTTAAGTAAGATTCTCAGCACTGCTGCACATACACTCAGGAAACACACAAGTATCAAATACCTGGCTGTACTGCTAAAAATGCTTATTAATTTTAGAATAGCCTATGTGTATGCACTCAATATGCAAGTTCTTTCTCTGAACATTGATGCCATGTTCTAGCTTGCCTAGCTTTGCAGTCAGGTGGGCCGTAATTACTTCTGGCCAATTGACTATAGGAAGTGGTATCACTCCTCAGCGGAAACATTTATAATCCAGCAGCCCTCTTGCTTTCTTTTCTCCCACTCTAAGGTTTCAGAAGGCCATTTGTTTTAGATGGTGCGGAAACAACATGGCAGTGCCTCTTTTAGCAGCGGTTCCTGAGTGACTGTGCGGACCTATCCTTCACTGTCTCACAAAATGTTTACTCCCAGTGAAAAATCAGCTTTCTTGTGTGAAGGCACGGAGATTTTGGATTAAATCTGTTACCACAACACCTAGATTGTCCTGACTAATAATGCATTCAAGAGCATAAATAAGGGGTAAAAAATTAATTTCAGGTCAACTACCAACTCCCATCATTTGGAAACTTAGATCATTTCTTGGGAAGGATTTTAAGACTCAGCAACAAAGATCAAAATGACCTAATTCTGAGGTCTTCCATTGGTATAGGAATAAAAATATTTGCATGTCTTGAAGCATTTCCTTTATCAGATGTAGAGCTTTACTTACTTCTCTCAACAGATTTTTGAAGAAAAAAAATATTTAGAATTAAAAAGTAATATATCTTCTTTGGGACAAAATAATAAAATAAAATAATCCCAAACAAGAAAAAGAGCCTGCAATTCCATAATCTAGGGATAATCATAGATACGTCAACAAAAAGAGTCAAACTCTGTAAAATGTTTGAAGAGATTTATCTTGAGCCAAATATGAGTGACTATGGCCCATGACACAGCCCTCAGGAGGCCCTGAGAACATGTGTCCAAGGTGGTCAGGATGCAGCTTGGTTTTATACATTTTAGGGAGGAACGACAGCAATCATATACATTTAAAAAAAATATCGGTTTGGTTTAGAAAGGTGGGACAACTCAGAAGCAGGCAGGTGCTTCTAGGGTATAGGTAAATTTAACATTTTCTGATTGACTGTTGGTTGAGTTTGTCTAAAGACCTGGGATCAATAGAAAGGAACTATTCAGGTTAAGATGAAAGATTGTGGAGACCAACGTTCTTTTAAGTCTTAGAGTGGCCCTCCTTAGAGACAATAGATGACAAATATTTCCTATTCAGACCTTTCAAAAGGTGCTAGATTCTTACTTAATCTCTTCAGGACTGGGAGGCCCTGGAAACAAAAGATCTAGCTATGTTAATAGACATTCTTTTATTATTTATTTATTTATTCTTTTGAAATGTAGTCTAACTCTATCACCCAGGTTGGAGTGCAATGGCATGATCTCAGCTCACTGCAACTTCCACCTCATGGGTTGAGGCAATTCACCTGCCTCAGCCTCTCAAGTAGCTAGGATTAAAACAAGAGTGCACAACGATGCCTGGCTAATTTTTGTATTTTTATTAGAGACAGGATTTTGCCATGTTGGTTGGCCAGACTGGTCTTGAACTCCTGACCTCATGTGATCCACCCATGTCAGCCTCCCAGAGTGCTGGGATTACAGGCGTGAGACATCGCACCCAGCACTGAGATTCTTTACAGATATACATTTTCCCCCACAAAGGACACCTTTGCAAAAGGACCATTTAAAGATACGGCAAAGAACCATGTTTTGGGGTAAACTGCATTGATTTTTGTCCTTGTTTCATGATGTGATGCTAGAGTTGGGTTAGAAAGAAAGTCAGGATATATAGGGTTAAATAAAACCCATCTGATGAGAATTTATGTTTTGTAGGGCATGACTCCCCAGACCCTGTATATAGGAATTCAGGCAAAATAAAAAAAAAAAGAATTAAAGCTTAGTCCTCAGGTAAATGAGGTACTAGTGGATACTAATTGGGTATCACCTTCTAGATATATCTTCTAAACTTTATATAGTCACACACATACAAATATGTATACACATATAAACACATATTCATGTATAACATATATTACATATTGCTTATTTTGTTTTTATCATTATTTTATAGTATAACTTTTTAAACTTAAAAATTCATTGGTAACGTTTCCTAGCGTCATTACGAATTCTTATAAAACATGATTCCCAGTCTTTGCAGAACATTCAACTTCATGGATATGTGACAGTTTATTTACTGGCAGACTTTTTATGCATTGAATTTGTTTCAGTTTTGAGTATACCATACAATTCTCCAGTAACCATTCTTCTGAATGCATTTCATGTGTTTATTCTTTTATTTGATCTTGAACTACATTTTCAATTTTTCGTAGCCTATGTTTCTAGTAGTAGCATCTTTAGATCAAAATATAAATATTCTTTTACAAGGCCTCTGACATGTATTAGAAACTCACCATTACTGGCCCTGTATCATTTGATTATGTCTAAAAGGATATGAAATCTAATAGGAAGTAAGGATATCACAATTGTGATTTTTATTTTGTCCATTTCCTATTAGTAAAATTGTATATTTCACAACTATTACCATTTATATCACATATCAGTTATTTATCTATTTTGTTTTAGAATATTTTCCTTTCAAGTTATTTTCTTTTTATTGTTGATTTGTGAGCACTTACTTTATAGTGAAAACATTAGCTCTCTTCCCAAAGAATTGCAAATGTTTTTATTCCTGGATCATAATCTGTCTTCTTTATTTAGTTTCTGGTGGTGTTTGACCTAGAATATTTAAAATTCCTCAGGTACTAAAAAATCCATTCATCATTTAAACTACAGCTTCTTTCTTTGTTTTTACATTTAGGCATGACTTCCTTTCCTCTAAGCAAACTGAGGTCTGTTCTTTCAGTGATTTAATGATTTTACATTTTAGCATTTCACACTTCATACTAAGGGTGATATTTTTGCTTTTCAATAGTTTCCAGTTATCTCAGCATCGCTTGTATGTGAAAATTTCTTCTATTTCTATTGATTTCAAAATTCCTTACCTATCTTTTTCCAGATGAAACACTGAATCTTTAAATACGTTCTCGAATGAAACAAATACATTATATAAAACAATTTTTATTCAAAAGGCATAATTGAAAAGGCCTAGATTGAGATTCCTGAATCTGTACAAAATATTATGCAAAATGTCTGACTTTTAAGTAACTAACAGCTCCTCTACCATTTTTTTGAAGTCAAGTGGGACTTTGGATACTGAATAATTTTGCAACTGGTCATAAAAATCTCACATTTTGAGTTGTATTTTACATCTTGACTCGTGTCCTTAGATAAATCTTTATGGTCTTAAAACAAGTGTATATTCTTTTCACTTTTGAAATTTACATTTTATTAAGGGCAAACTACATTAAGTTTATGTGCAAGGTCAAGATAATTTGTTTTGTTTCCTGTAGCAAAATATACTTTTTTGTTCTAGAAAAAAAATGACAAAAGTAAAGTTGTAACTCAAGTCAAAAATACCTCTTTAATTTGTGCAGCAAAAGGTATTTCAATTAAAGTATGACAAAATTATGTATAGCAAATACTGCAATTCAGAGAACAATAGCTTTTTTAGTTAAAGCAAGCATAATTCATCATTTAAAATCAAGTTTTATAGATTAAAATAGACACACACTTATGATCCATTCTCCAATAGAAAACAAGTAAATTGTCTTCTTATAATCTACCCTCATCATCTCAGAGTAATATATCTGGATTTGATACATTGATTGGTTCGTTGAAATTGAGCTCTTCAGTAGATGATGTTTAAAGATCAATCACCTTATGAATATTTAAATTCAAGAAATGTCAATTAAAGCTTTGCTCATCTTGTTTACTTTTAAGAGTTCTTCAGAAATATCAAATAAAATGAGATCATACTTGGTGGTAGTTTAAAATTCTTAAAAGGCTGATCTTTGCATAGTAATACTCCAAAATATTCAGGTGGAAAATATTCAACTATAATGTAACCTTTGAGATTATTAAAAGGAAGCCTTTTTGATCTCAGCAAAACTTTTATTATTTATCTTCAACATTTTCCAATTAACTTTATTTAACATAGTGAGCATAATTCTAAATTAACACCTTTAAATGAAAAATCAATGGTATTAAGCTATTTTATCCTGTGATTAAGTTTCAATGTTGTGGTTAATTTATTACTTTCTATTTCTCAATGATTACATTTAACATTTTGATGAACCTCAAAGTTCCTTTTATTATTTTCTTTCACTTCTTTTTTAGACAAATATTTAATATTTTAAGTATAATTTTGAACAACCGTAAGTACAAACTATATACAGGTAATACTCATATACATACAATTTAGCCATATGGATAAAATTTTATTCCATGATTATATATTCTCCTTCAGAAAGAATTTAATAGTTTCTGGTAAAGCAATTTGAAAGATTCACCAACATGTTATACACATGCTATAAGTTACTGGTTTACAAAGTTTATCCACGAATAAGAACATCAATATTCACCAAATAGTATACATCAAAATTTTCTGAGCATAGATTTAGAGGATTTGTACATATAGGAGAATGAAAAACAAAGGGGGATGAAAGAGCTTACTAAAAATCCTGTTAGTAACTTGTTCTTTGTAGACAAGTTTGCTTATTTGGAAATAGCCAGATGCAGTCTGATCAAATTCAGACAAGCATGCAGTGTTGTAATGTTTTCCAGAGGTGTTTCTGTTTTCTTTATGAAGTAGGATAGAGGGTGATTCCATTCAGGGTCCAGTGAGCTGACTAGGACAACTCATCTGTCCAATATTGATACCTCCTATGTTTTCTCTACCTGTTACTCTTTGTTCCCCCACTCACACATCCTAGAATTGCTTTCAGCCTTGATTTCCTTTATCTATTTGACTAGCCCTTTAGTTTCTAACGTTACATCCCAACTCCCTGACACACAGATAATTTGACTTACTTCAATCCCAGACGTCATAAAGGATATGCATGTCATCTGTCTTGGTTTCTTTTCACCTCCTACCTTTACAAATCACAACTGTTCCTCAACCTGCTCCAGGTCTTGGATTCTCACCATATCTATAATTAGCTTCTACAGACTAACAATGAAAAGATAATCATAAGTCAGTCTTTGCTGAATAAGAATATTTTTTGTCTTTACATAAATTTCTAAGAAGTCATCAGATTTGAATTTCTCGAAAGTCTCTTCTAAAGGACTGGTTTGTTTTGTTTTTCCATTTTTCTTTTAAATAAAGTACAAAGCATGCTACAAAACACCTATGTATCATTTTCCCAAAATTAACACTTTAAAATATTGCTAGTCTAAATTTCTAAAAAAGAAATAAACCGTATTATATGCAGTTGAAATCCACTATGAAACTCACCCCATGTCCATTCCATTATCTTCTGGATACATTTTCTATCCTCAATGTTCCTTATTCAGGTCCATCTGTTCTTTTCAAAAACTACTCTTATCAGATTTTGTTCCTATCACTACACATAATTGTTCTTTTCAAGGTCACAATAACTTCTAAACTGCTGTCAGTGGACAAATCTCCAACTCTTCTTGAGTAGTCTAGCAGCATCATTTGATACAGTTGATCACACTTACCTCCTTAAACACATTAATTATCTAGCTTTCATCATATCACACACTATTAGTTTTACTCTTATATACTAAGTCCTGTTTCCTTATTTCTTTTCTTCTTCTAGATCTTCTAAAATTGTAGTTTACCCTGTTGCTCTCTAATTAAACTCACCAACTTGGTGATGTCATTTAGTTGTATACTTTTAAATAAAACTACTAGCTCATACACTACTATTTTTAAAATTTCCCCCTTCTTTTTTCCTTCTATTTGCCATCTCGCACTTGTTCTTAATGGGAACTCCTTATTTTCTTCTCAAATCTTCTTTACCCACAGTCTTCCCCACCTCAGTTAATGGCAACTACTTCTTTCCAGTTGAAAGTTAGAGGTTAGGATTTAGATCTAACCAAGCTCTTTTATTTCTCTTATATTCTATATCAAAACCCATCAGAAGACTTTGTGGCTTCAAAACACATTAGATCATAACACATCTGATCATGTCTTCATACCTTTCTCTCTATTACTCTGGTCCATGGCTTCACTTTCTCACTTGGAGAGCAATATCCTTTTAACTTGTCTTTCTGCTAATGTCCCTCCGCCCCTTTCTATCTAGTTATAGAAGCTACAATGAGTTTTTAAAAAATAAAAGTTAGATTACATCACTTCTTTGCTTAAAACTCTTCCCTCACTCTAAAAGCCAAAGTCATTACAATAGCCTGCAAAGCCCTACAAAGTTTGACTTCTTCTTTCTCTGTCACTTACAACTTCCCGGCTCACATCCTCTTCTTCATACACACTGATTTTGTTATTCTGTGGACATGTCAGTAATCTTCCTACTTTTTCACGAGTAATTCATTTAATCTGAAATTCTGTTCTTCCAGATATCCACATTATTCTCTCCCCATGGCAGATTGCCAAGATGAGGTCATTAGGAATGAGTCCTAGTCCAATATGATTGATGTCCTCCTAAGAATATGTCCATGTGACAGTGAGATAAAAGGAATAAGTTCTAATGTTTGTTAACAGAGTAGAGTGATTATAGTTAACAATAGTGTATTGCATATTACAAAATAGCTATAAGAGAAGACATAAAATGATCCCAACGCATATAAATGATACATACTCAAGGTGATGGACATCCCAAGAGCTCTGACTTAATCATGATACAGTCTATGCATGTAACAAAATACCACATAATACATATGTGTAAATAAATATACCCTAAATATATATCTCAATACGAAAACAAGAATAGTACAGTGCTATGTCATCACTTCCCAAAGAAACAGTGCTACGTGGTTCTGTCCCGTCTCCCTAGTTTTATGCGGTAAGGCAAGATTTACTTCCTTCAACTCCTTTTATTCACCACTCCCCTTCCTAGAAGAGAGATTAGCTAAAATGAGAAAAGAGGGAAAAAATTTCTATTACAACCTCAAATAAGTGCTATTGATACATGCAAGACAAATTCTGATTGTAGGTATTTAACTGAAAGAGCTAAAAACTGATTTTCATAGGATATTTAAGGGACCTAACCTCTTTCACAGCTTGCCTGCCCACATACCTAACTGGTTGAAAACAAGGATTAATGGAGCCTATTGACTGATAATCAAGACCTAGGAGAGAGGGAAGAAGGCCAAAGAAGCTAAGGTCACCCTGGAAAAAGAGGAAAGTTAGGTAAAACCTATAGAGATGCAAATTAAATTTAGCACCTCTTTGGGCTTTGAATGGAAAAAAGGAAAGAACTATCTGTGTCATCCAGTAATGACTATGTGTTTTGTATTTGTAAAGCGGGGTTTTCTTCTAGCAGCAGATACACTTTCATGATCTTCCAGACATAAAAGTGTGTGTAACCAATAATTACAACAACAGTAAAAAAGAGTATGACCATGTGAAGATAGAGATATACATGGAAAATGCCATGGGCTGCAAAGCAGAGATTAGAGTCATTCAACTGCACACCATGAAATGCTGAAGATTGCTGGCAAATGAGCAGAAGCTAGGAACAGGTGAGGAAGGATGTTTCCCTACATGTTTCAGAGGGAGCATGTTCTTGCCTTCTCCTTGATTTTAGACTTCTAATCTCTGGACATGTGAGATGGTGAATTTCCATTGTTTTAAGTCCCCTAGTTTTCTGTGCTTTATTATTGCTGTCCTAAGAAACCAACACAGATCAATTTATTTGCAAACAGGAGCATTCCTGTGCATAGATAGTGTAGATAGACAAACATTTGTGGGGAATCATGAACAGCCTGCATATTTGTAAAGATTTGTGTCTTGTGTCGATTGTCATTTACAAATACAGCTAGCGTTTCTTTTTAATTAAACAAACATCCTACGGTTTATCCAGAAACACATCAAATAGTGAAGACAGTATTACTCTGTAGTTAAGTTAATCTTCGGGATTCCATGGATTTATTGAATGAAAGGAAATACGTTTAACCTTTAATCTGATTACCTGTTGTCAAGTTACTGATCCCTCCTTGCTGAGTTACTTGTTACCAAATTGCTTTAGATTATTCCCTGTGGTAACAGTCATTTTCTTTTCTTTTTCTACGGGTTTCTCTTTTCTCTTAAAATTACCTTTCTTCTATTTTCTCTCCTAGTATCACTTTTGTCTTGTTTTTCCGACTTTGTTAAAAGCATTGTATTACACATACAGGTAAGCATAAGAGATGTATATAGAAATCAAAAAGCAGTCTCATACAAGGCATGTGTTTTAATTTTAGCTGCCATCCAGAAGTAAGAAAATTAATCTGGACTAGAAAATAAAAAACTAACAGTGTGGATGATTTTTAAAGAATTCCAACCTTCACCAAATGGTCCAAGATAGAGCTTCTTAATTCTTCAAATATTCATTGTCCATGTATGTTTAGCATACCTGCCAAGTTAAGACCCTAAGAAATGAACTGGGAACAAATAAGTGGTTAAAAATACTGCCTATTGTTGAACAAAGGATCCACTGAACAAAGGATGAAATGAGGGAGAAAGACAAGGAAATCAAGTATCTAAAAGAGGGAGGTCAACAATCTAAAAATGACACAGAGCAATGTTGTTTACGGCGTTCAAAATACTGAAACATCTTTTTGGAGCCTCATTTTAAAAGTGGGGATTCAGGAGTAACATAGACTGTTGAATGCTAATTTTAATATAAATGATAAAAACGATGTACGCTTTTAGATCTTGACAAATAAGCACTTACTTTAAAGAGTAGAAGGCCTCTTTAAATCTGATAGGATGCCGGTAGAATAATTGGTGCAACTGAGGAAATGGCAGAAGGAAACCAAAAGAAAGCATGAAGTGGAAAACAGAGGGTATTTAGTGGTAGTGTGTAGTTGAAGACTCATTTATCATATAGTTTTGTCCCTTTGCTGGTTTCTTCTCTGTCCATCCAACCCCCTGCCAATTATCCATTTATCTTGTGTTTGGAATAAAAGGACATTTGATAACATTTGGGTTTGTTTTGAAGTTTTTTTTTTTTCATGTAGGGTGGTTACTTCTCCCTTGCCAAATTCACCAAGTTCTGAATACTAGAATAGTATCACTCTCAGCAACAGCAATGATAAAAAGAAAGTATAAGCTTTGAATAAGGAAGAAATTGTTAGTCAAATAAGTTTCTTAAATAAGAAACATGTATTCTATTAAAATAATTGTTATCTTAAGGAATTAGATGTCATAATAGAATCTAAATAATACTTGTTAAATATTGTTATGTCTTAAAGGGAGAATAATTCATTAGTCTTTAACATGAGTTTTTGATATGTTATCTCTATTAGTTCTTTGGACTCCACTGAATTGCTTAAATACTCTAAGCCTTAGTTTTATTACCTAAACCATGAGCTAATTATATGTCTCTTAAGGGATTTCATGAAGAATAATGAGTCAATGTATGCAGAAAGTCTTGCTTAATGTATGTAGTAGGTGTTCATCACATATTAGCTGTCACCAAAATCTTTTCACTCTAACCTAACCTGTTCAAGATTTCAAGATTTCATCTGACATCATTATAAGACTTCCATTATTTTTACCAACTACAAAGTTAAATTTAGACTACTAAAATAAATGTGTTTTATTTTTAAGTCCACTAGCTCATATCCTATCTTATTTCCAGTGTCTGTGATGTAGTAAGACAAATTTCTTTTCTGCTTTTTCTTCACCTGCCTCTAGACTTGTTTAAGTTGTGTCTCTAGACTAATTGGTAGGGATTCATTTCATTTTTATTCAACTGGGTTCAAGTCCTTCTTCCAGTTCAAGGTCATGCTATTGTATATTAGGAATACATCTTCTGTGAAGTCTCTCACTAGGTTCAGCACATTCTGTTTCTTAATTTTTCTTTACTACCATTTTATTGCAAATGAGTATATGGAATTTTATATTCTTAGTGCCCATAATTAATTGAATCATGATTGTTCTTACCCTTTACTTGTTCTAGTGTTTTAATTTTTATCCCCTCAACTGAACTTGCAAACTCACTGAGGCAGAATCTATTTGATTTGTCTGATACCAGATAATAATCAGTTATCTCACCTCATTTTGCCCCTGGATACAATGGGTTTTGTTTCCAATGTTATCACCCTAAGGCATTATTTTTTTTCAAAGTACTATATTTGCATGTGTATGTAAACATTCTTATATTGTCATCTGTGGAAAAGTAAATTGGCTTCTCTAACAGTTTTTAACATTTCAGTGTTAATTAATAACACTCTTCGCTATGTTTTGTAGATATATTAAATATTATTAGCCTAAATACACAATACTGCTGCTGTTAAGTACTCTTGCTAGTGCTATTTGTGCTAACTAGTATTTACTGGACATTTTTCTATGTATCAGGCACGTGTTAAGCATATTACATATATTGTCCCATTTAATCATCATAACAAAACTGTGAAGAAGTATCATTCTATTCACCACCATGCAGATAAAAAAACGGAGACACTCAACATTTAAGCTACCAAATTCATGCAGCTAGTGTCTGTGTTCAGATGTGAATTTATTCTATGTGATGCCAAAAATCCAGATTTGTCCATGTCTCCTTCTGGAGATATCAGATTTCAGAATATTGTGTTGGAACCCCACCTGAACCTCAGAGTAATTACACCTATAATACCTTCCATGAGTTACTGAAACAAATGCCCTTAAAAATCCAAGAGAGTTTGGCCTATGGTAGTCATTGAATTATTACTTATTAAATGAATAAATGAATGAATGGGGTTATGGTTAATTGTATTAGTCTGAGAACAGCAGAATTTAATTATTGAAAAGTCAAATTTGATTAGAAAACCCTGAATGTCTTAAAAATAATTTAACTCAAAATGTTTATTATAAATGGTCTTTCAGCTATTGCCAGTTTGGATGTTCAACTACTAAGTATTTTATGAGTCTGTGAGTTTTCTTTCCAATAACTTTTTCGAGGAAGTAGAGCTTATATTAAAAATAGACCCTTATAAAGAGCAACTTGGTCCACTAAAAAAAATGTTCATTTTTATAAAGAACAACCTGACAAGTTAGAGGTCTTTCTCTAGACACTGGGCTTCATTAAATCAAGGGTAATAGCACAGTCTAATGCCTGACAATTTGCATCTTTCACATTTAATTTAAATTTTTTCTGCACCATCTATTCCTACTGCTGTATAGTTATCTGATTTTCTATTAAATGAAAAGTGTGAGCTTTTAGTCCCAAGTTCCAAAGATCAGGCATTATGTTCTTTTCTAACACAAATCTTGAGATGTCAACATTTTTCAGGCTGATTAAACCCCTTATCACACAACTAAGTAGAAAAACACAGCCTGGTCACATGACTTGAGTTACTGTACAGCATGTTTGCAGGAGAGTAGCTCTGAGGGAGAAAAGCTGTACATTTTTACATGGTGCCACCTTAATTTGTATTCCTCTAGACTGCATTTAAAGTTAAAAGTTTATAAAAATTTAAAGTTTTACAGGCATTGCTTCCTGCAGGCTTAAAAGCCCAGCTGACATTTGTGAACAAATAAATTTATCATAGAGTGAATATATATTTTAAACTCTTATGGGTATTCTCCAACTCACAACATCTGCCAACCATGAATGACAGGAATGTTTTCAGGTTTCAAGAAACGCTATCGTTTATTATAATTAAAAAAAGGTGAACAAACTAGTATGTAGGGATTACTTAAAAGGTTTACTTTTATTTCATCAGTAAATGCAGCCTTTGCTTAAGTATTTAATGAAGAAATAAGAGCATATTGTAGTTTCTAGGATTAAAAAATGCTGAAATATGTAAGTAAGGCCAAAGCTACTCTATGAAAGTATTTTTCTGAATTTGATAACTTGCAGGGTAATAATTTTTATGCAAAATATCTGACCAGACAACTTATTTGCCACTGGGTTCTATGAAAAGGTGACCAGCTAAGCTTCTCCACAAGGGAAATTCTAAAGCTCAAATATTAGAATGAGACAAAAAGATAAATGAATTTATCAACAGATCCATGACTCAAGCTTTGCTCTCTGCACACTGATTTGTCTCTTTTTTCCATTGGTCATGACTTCTAGTAAAAGTTTATGTTTGTCATTTCTTCAAATCCATAAACGTATAGAATCCAGGCTTGAATGGAGATTTTTTTTTCATTTTGAATCTCCCTGGAATGCTAAGAAATGGACATTCTGCATGCAGACAGAACAGAAGGTAATGCATTTGTTCAGAAATCTGAGTTGTCCATGAGAGAACTGTTGAAAGCACACATGCAAGGACATTAAATGGGACCCCAGTGGCAGAAGGAATTGCTGTGTCTCACTGCATACCACAGATTTACTGCCTGGGAGAGAATAAAGAATGAGGTATGTATGAAGGCTAACATTTAGGAGGGAAAACCCGTTTCTTTTTTCCTTACCTGACACATCATGTACCTAACATGTTGTGTTTCTCCAATAACAGTTGGTAGCATTTGCATACATTGTAGAGGATGCAGATGGTTTTCTGCTGAGAATGCGGCAAGCCCAGGAGGTCACACTGGGAATTACGAGAGTCTAAAACCACATCCTCATGAATTCTATAATTTTAAAATCAAAGTCTTATTATTTATTACCTTAACATATTTTTCTGTGTTTAAAACATACGTGCTCTTGACCCACTTAGGAAAAAAAAATACCACAATGACTTTACACCCACCAGTAAAGCAAAGGCTACTAGCAGAAATGATTGAAGTGTCTGTAAAAACACTTTCCCTAGAGAACATTACACGATTGAGGTTCAGGTCAGCAAATATCCTAGCCTCATTATTCTTACATGCCTCACATACCTGCTGCTTTTCCAAACTTCCCCATGTTACTTTCTATCTTTACAAGTGCTATGTGCTCATCTAGTATTTTAAGAAATGAGGAACTTCAAAAGCCCTCGAAGACATGGGATATTTTACAATGTATCACTGGACTAAATATTGAGCTCTATTCTAAAGACTTGCAAAAACTGGCCCTGCTCTCATTATGGTAAAATTTCCACCTTAGTTTTAGAGCAGTTGTGCCAAATAACAAGGATGAATGTACTAGTGTATCTGCATTTTGATTAAGAGTTTTTTGGTTAGATTTGAACTGGAAGCAAAAGGAATTAAGAACACTGGGAATTAGGGAAGGCAATTACTTCCTAATTTATATTAACTCTATTGTTCCTGAGATAATTTGTTGCTATTAAGTGTAAGTGGATAATTTAAGTTTTTCAAGCCAGAGAGAGAATGTTTATCCCACATAAAAACCATTCTTTAATATTATTTTAAAAATGTATGACATGAAGAAAATCATTCTTTCATGTGTTCCTTTATTATATACATTTTTCAAATATCTGTAATAGAAGTGACATTGTGTGGGTACTTTGTATGAGTATTAGGATGGTCAAATACACTCTTTTCTTGTACCCTAACATCTTCCAGAATTGCAATAGATTAAAAAAATACTTTTTTTTTTTTTTTGCAAAAAAGTGATTTATTTAGGCAGAAAAAGAGAAAAAGGAGAGAGAAAAAGATAAGAGAGAAAAAACTTCCACAAAGATTGCGGAAGGGGACCCAAAGATGGAATCCCAGAGAGGAAAGCAGCTTCCACACTGAGTGGAAGGGGACCCCAGAGAGGGAATCCCAAAAATACGTATTTTAAAACTGTAACTCTAAGTAACTGTAAGATTATTTCAAGATATACATATTAGAATTGTAAAGAAAACAACTGCTATGCTAAAATATCGATTTTAGGCAGTTAACACTCAGCAGATACGTTTTAATAATTTTGGGATGTCATAAAGACATAGAAAGTGAAAGAGTGGGATAAAGAGAAACCAGGGAGAGAAGGTGATTTTAGATAAGTTTTCTAGAGACAATACATCAGAGACCTGAATAACTGAGGGAGTGAGTTATACAAAGATCTGAGGGCAGACGAAGGAAACCACAACGCCACACAGTGCAAATGATCTAAGATAGAAACCAGTGTGGTGGTGTCTGAGGATTAGGAGATGTAGGCAGGGGCAAAAACACGTAAAATGGTGGAGGCCAGTGTCAGCAGAGAGTGTAGATTTTATTTTATGAATGATGAAATGCTGTTGAATGATTTAAACAGAGGTGTGAATGTATAAGAGTGTGAGCTAAGAAAGCAGGCCTGCCTCACTTTCAATCTTCGCAATTATCTTGGGAAAGTTACTCATTTTCCTTATCTGTGAAATGGGAAAGTAAATGTGACCCTCTTATCAGGTTGTTCTGAGAATTAAATGACATAATATGTGTATAGTACTAATTATTTATATTTAACAAACACCACTCTTGTTACTTGTGGAAAATAAGCCATAGGAACCCAGACAGGAAACAAGAAGAGATTTAGGAGGCTACAGCATGTAGAAGTCCACACTAGAGACAAAAGAACTCATGGCCAGCGGTTAGATTTGAAGTAATAAGTGGTTAGATTTAATATATTTCATGAATGAAAAGCAGAGAGGACTGACACGGATTCAGAGTGAATTTTAAGAGAAAGGAAGCAAAGATGACAGCTGAACAATTGCTCAATATTTGTAGCAATTACTGAGATAAGAAAGATTATTGGAGGAGACAAGTTGGAGTGGGATGGGAAAGAATCAAGAGCCTTGTTTGGGTAGATTAAGGTTATGATCCCTATAGAAATTTACATGGAGATAGTAGGCAAAAAGTTAGATATACATATTTAATGGAGCTGTCAATGACGGCAGTGATTAATTTCAGAGTCACAGCTACAGATGGCAATTAAATCCTGGGGAATGGGTAAGTGTGCATAGGCAGAGAAGAGAGTCATGCTGAGGAGTCAAGACTGGGATACTACAACCTTTAGGAGGCGGAACTAGAAAAGGGGGAGCGTGTCAGAGAATTAGAACTGAAGAGACTGTTGTATTGTGGGAGACAAGTGAAGACAAGATTTGAAGGAGTGAGATGGGGAATGATAATGGCTCAGTTTGGCATGATGTAGGTCTACGGCCACTTGACAGAAGCAGTGGCCTTAACCAGAGCTGTGTGAGAGGAATTAACAGGAAGGACCTGGGGACCGCCAAGAAGAGCTGGGAGACCAAAATGTGAAAATGCATTAATGAACTAAAACAAAGATGATAAAGGGGCCAGATGATAGCACTGAATATTTAACTCACTCTCTAGAGCAGTGCTAGCTTCAGAATCTCTGAAATACAGTGTAGGAAATACAGTAAAAGTGTTGAAATATTTGAATGTATATGCAAAAGTTCTGTATCAAAGGATACATATACATAGGATGTGTAAGGTTATTCGTGTAAGGATATTGCCGAGTTTAAAATGAGGAAACTGAGGCCAGCACGAGACAAATTAAATTCCAGTTTATTCAGCTCCCGGGCGAGGTTCTGTGGCCCCAGGGGAGGGACGGAGAGAGACAGAGAGAGAGAGAGGCCAGAGAAGTCGCACCCAGCCATTCTGGGCGTGGGGTTTTATAGGGGATGAGGGCAGTAGATTGGTCAGTGGGGAAACAAAGCATGGGCAACTGCATTGGTCATAGAGAGATTGGACCTGGACTGGGCAAGTTGCCATTGGTAGTCCAGCAGGGCTATGGACAGGTGGGCTGGAGAAGGTAGCAAAGCATGGACACCTGTATTGGTCAGAGAGAGAGACTGGACCCAGACTTGGCGAGCTGCCATTGGTTAGGCTCTCGGCGGGATTTTTGAATTTTGGGCTGACAGTATGATTTAGTGCTGAGTGTGGGGCTAGGGGTGGAATGCAGGAGTGGATGTGGGGAGCCTGCATGGAGAACGCAGGCGCCAGTAGGACGTCCGGCCTCCTGATAAGTGTTATCAGGTGTGGAGGGGGTGAGTATTGTCCATCCGGCTCCCCGCGAGGCTATCAGCCTTACAACAAGATCTCTACCCAAGTCTCAAACTCATGTCATGTCCTCATGCCCTTCCGCCTTGGCCTCACAAAGTGCTGAGATTACATGCATGAACCACAGTGCTTGGCCTCAGTGAAAACACTTTATTCTTTATTGTGCCATTTTCCATAGGGGTTGGTGGCTAGATTGTACTTTGTACTTGTGAAAGTAATGGTGAGGTGTAAAGGCTTTGAGCATAGGGATCAGATCCTTGAATCGGTAGTAAGTGAGAAGTATTAATATGCTATAGACAAGAATTATCTATAATTTTTAGAGAACATTTAACTTGCATTCTTAGATCTGGAGATGGAGGGGCAGTTGATTCAGACTACATTGACTTCAAAGTGATAAATTCTATATTTGCCTCTACTAGGACATATAGAAAAAGAAAATAGCTTTGAAAGTATGGCTCTTTCTTCTTCTTTTTCTGAATAGTGACAGGCATCTATGAATAGTGATGAATTCAGGAAAACTCCTAGGCTAGACGTTATCTTGACAGTTGGTGGACAGATGCTCCTGATTTGAGTGTGAGACTGAGGTATTCAGAAAGCACTTCAAAACACTCTGCTATGCCAGCTAACATTATTTTCATTATATTGTGATTGAGTTTTTAGTTGCTTTGTAATAATCTCTCAGATAAAGGGCGTAGTGTGAGCTGGGAAAAATAATTATGGTTTATTTTGAGCATAACAACATGTAGCCATTTTTATAAATTGTTTTTCAGACCTTATTACTTATAAACTAATGTATTAAAAACACATTAACAATTTCACCTTGAACATTTTGAATGAAAATAATATTAGTGTTTAAATCGAAAGTGGCCTTAATAATTTTGAAAATGGGTGCCCAGACTTACTGCATTTCTTCAGAAAGATTAATTGCTTCCTAGACAAGATACTTATAGTGATATTTGTTTTTATATTGCTAATGTCTAACATAATATTTGAGGTGTAATTTGCCATGGTATTTCTCTTTCTGAGTTAGTTGATGTTTTATTGAAGACATGAATCTTTACATGATTCTCTCCATTTAGTAAGAAATTTTTACATCTTTTTCACAGGCGATTGGGCTGGTCATTCTCATCCAGGGCTTTCTAGTTTGGAATTTTTTGTTTTTAGTCTGAAGGAAGTTGTTGACTTTCTGTGTGTATTATAAGGGCCTTCTTTAACTTTATGCTTTAATCTGCGGGTATGATGATCACTAGAAATGGTGAAGTTATGTGATAGGAGAATGCCTTTTATAAAACAAATTTTGGCAATTATGTTGTTTTCTCCTCAGCATTTTATTCATATGCATGTACTCAGAAGCATGCACAGAATATTTATAAATGTTAAAATTTATATGGAGCTGCTTTAATGGAACTATTATAAAGTAAATTTAGGATGTTGCTATTTTAATGCATATCTTTTTCTCTGAAGTTTTATAATACAGTGTTTCTCTTTTATGATAACCAGTTCAAATGTAAGCATAATATAATAAAACCTTAAGCACACAGTCTAGTCTTTGCAACAAGAATATAGCAGATGTGTCAAAATATATGAATTGTTCTTAATGTTAAACTTCTGTTTGTGAGAATAACGTTATACCTGCTGTGATCTATTAAGCTGTGTAAATTTCAGTGACTGTAAAATTAAAATGTATTCATAGCCAAAATGTGTTTGGAAATTATTTGGAATGTCTCAGGCTTGGCTCCTTTAGAGATTTTATTATATAATATGTAGAAATTTAAATCTGCTATAAAAATAGAAAATTATTAAATGATTATTTTACTTAGTCATCTAGAAAATTATAATACCTAGGTTACTTTTATCTTTTCTTTAAAAAGTTATCTGTACGGTAATCTCACCTCTGATGTGTCTTGCCTGGGAGCAACAGAAGTGTCAACTAATACAATACAAATTTGTTTCCTGTTAGCAGTGACATTCTTTAATTCTACAAATATTTTGATACCTTCTAAAAGTAGGTAGGATTACACTGCCATAGTAAATTTCCCAGGGTTAGTAACTCTTTTTTCTCTCCGTTATGTAAAAATAGTAAGAAAATATAAGAATCATAAGAGTACTACTTGTTTATATTTGGTAGTGTAGTAGTGGAAAGAGAATGATCCCTTTCCTCCCCATCATAAGGGTTGTGGCCACCACTGCTGTAACAAAAGACAGATTAATAAGATAAAAGCATAACAAATTTATTTAATCATAGTTTTACGTGACACAGGAGCCTTTAGAATGAAGACCCCAAAGATACAGAGACAACTATCCATTTTTTAATGCTTGGGTTCAGTGAAAAATGGACCACTATGTAGAAATAGGACTGGACAAAAAAATTATGATCTAATACTAGTAGACTTCATGCAGAAACTCAGCAAGACCTGGCCGTTCAGATTCTTCTTGGCTTCTCTCTTGTAATATTTTTTTCTCCTAGATATGGGACAGGACCCCTCTGGAATGAGGGTCTTATGACCTGCTACTGGACAAGGGTGGGTCAGAGAATTTCTACACAGAATTTCTGTCTAGGCCACTTCCTAGACAGAAAGGTGAGGGGAAGGTTAGAGTAGTAATTCTAGTTTTTATGGCTGGCTTTGGAGAAGAGAGTTCTGGTTTTTATTACCTGCTTTGGTGAGGAGGAATTCTGATTTCTATGACTTGCTTTAGGGGAGAATGAAGGGCCAGCGACAGGAGGACAGAAGATGAGAGAGATCTTGGTTCTGAGACTGCTTCTGATGCTTTCCAGTGTCCTTTAGTGCAAAGTGCTTTACATGCTGAAGTGCCATATTTTGGAATATTTTCTGAGCCCAGCATTAGCCCTATTTGCCAGTGGAATATGTTGTGGCAGGTAATTTAAAAGAATGGCTTACATGCTTATTTTCCCAAGAGTATACCATGAGCTTTTGGGAATAGTTGGACCATCTGGTAAGACATAAAAAATAAAAGGAGAAGGATAAGAGATTACTGCATTTTGATTGGCTCGAAATTGCATTAACCCTTAATGTGTATCTACTTTACAATTTTAAGATACTAATATTTGAGGAGATCTCTTTAATCAAATTACTGGTTTAAGATAATATTGTGATATTAACAAGTCTGTTTTTTTCTCCTCATATCTTTTAGACCAGAGCAGACAGGCCAAGTCAGGCTGAGATCCTGTTTATGATAAAAATCATAGAACTCTAGGTAGTATCGATAAAACACATGAAGAATATACTTAGCTTTTAATTATGTTTTGACTCTTGCTTATGTTTGATTTAGAACTTTTTAATATTAATTTCTTTTTATTCTTTTGGCATCAAAAGATTTTAACATCGTTTTTATTTTGGCAGATATATGTAACATGAAATTGATCGTTTAACCATTTTTAGACATACAGTTACTTTCATTTCTTATGTCTCTCTCATAACACTAAGGTTATTAAATAAGTGTTTAAGAACATATAATAGATGTTTTCAGTAATAGCAGAGATTGGCCAAATCCATTTGCACGTTACACCTACCCTACCCCTAACACCAACCTAGACTATTTTTCCCAGCTGCCTTGAAGTTAGGTGTGGCCATAAGACTGAGTTCTGGCCACCCATATGTGAGCAGCATTAATGCATGCCACCTCTTGGCTTGGCTCATAAACATCTGTGTTCAGTGTTCTTTCTCTCTTTCCTTCTGATGGCAGTCATGAAACCATGGAGTTGGAAGAGCCTCTAGAAGGGAGGAGTCTGGGTCCCTGAATCACTGCCATTGAAAGGGAACATTTGTTTGAACCTTTCATGAACCAGAAACAAAACTTTCATTGTAGTAAAACGCTAAGTTCCCATGATTTATCTCTCTCAGCAGCCAGCATTACCTTAACTGATACACTTAGTAGTGATTAGAGCACATAATTTACTCAAAATGTACTTCTCGTTTCTTAGGAATTGGAATTGGTAGTCAAGAAAACTAAAGTTGAACTGAGGAGTGAGACATTGGGGTGTGACTCCAATTGGAGGAGTACTCAGTGTGGAACTTGATGAGATGAATAAAAGAATAATTTGGAATGCTTTGTTAGGGAATTGATACAAAAACTTAAAAGTTAGAGAGTTATAGTATGAATAAATTAGAGCAATCTTTGGGAGTTGTAGGAGTAGAGGGCATTATGAAATAAGAAAAGTCTGAGAGTTGGATAGGATTTAAGCACTACTGGTTTTTTATAAAAGGGAGTTTTTCCACATTCCACATGCAGTTTGCGAATGTTTTTACGATGACTGTATTGACATACATGATACTCAGAAAAAGGTGGAGTGTTTAAATGGATAGAACTGCATACCTCTATATCTTGTTTGCTGGGAGTTAGAGTCATTACTTGAATAATTTCCCTAATGAGTCATTCTCTTAGGGAATAACTTATTTTATTCCAGGAAAATAATTGGATTATGGCTTGTTTTGTGCATATATGAAATTCAGTTGGGCTTCTACAACACCTAAATATAGGTGAAATTTACCTTGTGTTTTGGACATGCAAAATATTGGATAGAATACTTGGAAATAATTCATTTTACTGGCATTTACTCTTCATATTTGAAGCTGATACCATTTAACCTTTTGGGCCTCATAGCTGAATTTTATCAGATAATAAAAAACAGTAGCTATGGCGGGGCATGGTGGCTTATGCCTGTAATTTTTGCACTTTGGGACTTTAAGGAGGGCAGATCACCGGAGGTTAGGAGTTCAAGACCAGCCTGGCCAATGTGATAAAACCTTGTCTCTACTAAAATTACAAAAATTAGCTGGGCACAGTGGCACATGCCTGTAATCCCAGCTACTTGGGAGGCTGAGGCAGTAGAGAATCACTTGAACCCAGGAGGCAGAGACTGCAGTGAGCAGAGATCATGCCACTGCACTCCAGCCTGGGCGACAGAGTGAGACTGTCTTCAAAAAAAAAAAAAAAAGGTAGATAGATAAAATGTTTGTGGCTTTAGATATCTTTTTTTTTTTTTTTTTTTAAAACTTTAAAGTGAAGAATTAATAATTAAAAATATACTACATGACTGACTTGATGTTTCCAATTTTCATCTCCTATGTAAATAACAGCACAGAGAATATACACAATCATTGACTTATGGACACCCATGTCCCCAGTTGTGTATATGTTGAAAATGGTTATAAGACGTGGGGATTTTCTTACCTTCTGTTCATAATCGCTTCAGCTACAGATCAGATTCCTTTCTAAACAAGTGGTGAGAGACCATCTCAGCTGAGCCTTGGGTGGTGTTTTAGAAGCAATTGCCACCTCGATTGAAGAGGAAAGGTCTTCTGTTTTCTTATGCATAGCATCCAGTGTAAAAAGAATGTAGCTCTCTTCTTTGACTTTACACTTATTCCCATATTTTAATAGGTGTAATCATAGAAATGTTGTATATTCAGCATAACTGGATTCTAACTTGTAATTTATTTAAAAAATAGAAGTACTATTCAAAGGGATTTGAGATTCCAGGATTTCTTGCAAGTATAATGTAGAATGTGTATTTTATGATCTAAATTAGCTGGACTTGAAGTCAAAAGAACTGGTTTAATAACATGTCTCTTAACTTGAAATCTTGGTTTCCTAATCTGTAAAATCACAGTAATACTAGAATCTTGCTGTTGAAAGTAACCTATGGGGCAGTTTGATACCACCTTTAACTCAAAACTCAAATTTCTTTTATAACATCTTTGATACGTGGCCATCCAGTGATGGAGTGCTCCGTGTCTTTTCTTTAATCAGGTGCTTGTAGCTTTGAAACTCTTGAGCATAGAATACCTATGGGAGTATACACATCTGACTTGTCTCTTTAATATGCAGTAAGGAGAATGAAAGCGAATTATTAAAAAAGTAGTTTAATAGTGCCTTTTCAACTAATGATGTGTAGGAACTAGCTACCATTTGTATTAATAATTTTTAAAAATCATAAACTAAATTTTAAATCCCTGACAAAGTAAATGCCTTTGGAACGCAGCCTGTTCATCATGTGAAGTCTTCCAGTGCTTCTAGTATTTTTGATAATACCTAGTCCTTGAAAATTAAAAATCTTGACCCACAATTTAAAAGCCACTGGGTTAAGGCTCTTCTTGGGAAGACATTTCGATTACCTAGTGTACAATAATAGTAAATAAAAGACTTTAATACAAATTGAAATTATATGGAAGTTACTTAACATTTCTAGAGTAACACTAAACCACATTCTTTCACGTATTGTGTTATGGGTAGCATTGCCTGTAAGAGGTAGCAGCAAGCTGAGTTTGTGAAGGAACAAAACTTATGAGCGAGCTAAGGAGCTGGTTGGTAGGGTGTGGAAGACGCAGCAGGTATGCTGAGATCCATCCAGGGCTGGGAGGGGAATGGGAAAGAGAGACCAGAGACAGAAGCCAGACTTGACACAATTCCTGAACAAGATAAAGGAAAGTGGTTTAATCACCTTCCAGATGTACCTTGCACAAGGGCTACCTATATTCTTTGGATGAAGTGTTAGTATTGTTAGAATGACCGGTTTTTACATGTTTCAGCTTCAGTGGATCTTCGTTCCTTGTAACTGAAAGAGCTCTAATAGAGCATTAAGGTCAAAGACCACTCTCAGGGGTACATATTTTGCTGAGGCCTACTTCTGAATACTATTCTAGACATGACCTCTCCTCTTTCCATTGTTTTTTTCTACATCATCATTATAAAATATGAGGTAATCATTCGTTTTTAATTTCTTGGCTCTCTGAATTTAAAATTCTGTGTTAGGTATTCTCATTGCTTGATTTGTGTTTATTATAGAAATGAAGAGTTTGTTGTAAACTGCATTGCTTGAGTTTCTGCTGAGGAAGTCTGTATCACTGTGTTAGGTTTTTTGCATCTCGAAGTCTTGGATTAGGTTTTGCCATCGTTAGTGTATCAGTAGACCACTGCATTATTTTCTTACTAGTATACCAGTCTTTGACTTAACATTTGTAAGTATTTAATAGTACCCCATACATTATAAATTAAATTGTATTTGGTACCTGCTAGACTTTATGAGGAATTATTCATATTTAAGAGGAAAACATCAACTTGTTACTTTAGTGGCACATTTGAGTTCTTAAAAGATACAATGTAGGTTTATCAAAATGAGAATGTTCACCAGACCCACTAGGATCATTTGGTTCTGTGATTCTTATTTATGAACATTTTCTTACAGCTTTGTTCTAATTATCCCCATTCTCCCTTAGGTAAAGGATATCAGAATTGTAATTATATGAAGGGAGGATTCTTCTTAAAAACTATTATTCTCAGAAAATATTTCTTACTAGAAGAAACTTTTAAAACAGTCTTAATTTTTCCTTACAGTTTTTTTTGCAGTGTTGTCATTGATATAATGCAAAATGATTTCAGGTAGTTTAGAAATTGTTGACAGATTTAACTAACAAAAACTGTTGATCAAATGCTGTAACAACACATTTCCTGAAGTCAAAGCCATCGTTATTCTGTTAAATTTTCAGATCTTATATTCACATCCCATTTACCCTAAGTATTATCACTAAATGGAGTATTCAGCTTACAGATGTATCCTCAACTTGATTTTCCTAATGGAAACAAATTCTTGTTTTTTTCCTCCACTAAGAATGGCTTTTTATTCATATGTGATAAAAAGATAAGTCATTTGGTAACACTTTAAAACCTATTTTCAAAATAATGAAAATTTTCTCTTCTTTTTTTTGTTTCCCTCATTTATTTAACAAGAAGAGGTATTATATACTGTTTTTCTGTATATTTTTAGAAAAAGAATGATCTCCCCCTACTTTGTAGAGAATGATCCCATTTTTTGTTTAACACCACATAGTATCATGACATTGTTAATACAATAGGATTCACCTGGGTTGAAAGCATACACAATCAGACTTCTGTTGTTGGTCACATATTTCTCAAAACATCTATGTCAAAACCAAAGCCAATCTAGTACAATGAACTTTACAGACCCATGTTAATATTTGAAAATATTTAGTAAACTGTAAAAGCAGTATATAAAAGTATTTTTATCCAAGGTGTAAATTGGTCATATGGCCCAATACCATGGCCCAATACCGGTAGCATAAGGGGAAGCCACTATGACTACACTAGTAGTGGGTGACAAAGTTTATTTCTTGTTAAGCCACAATGGAGATTTACTATAGAGAATTAGTAATGGTACTTGTTGGATGAAGCCACTCTTTCTTAATGTAATTATGCCCAATTTTCTGGGTGGGTTCACAGTCTTCTAGAGTAGTATTGGGGTGTTACTACCATTGATATGTTTTTAAAGACGGATTACTTCAAGTTTTAGTAAGGACTCTTAGTTCTGTCTCGAGCTAATAATACCTTAAAATATTTTGCCTTTTCATGTCCCAAAAATATTGATCAGAAGGATATTTTTGCTCACATGGAAACTGTAGACATTCAGACCAGTGATTTTACTCCACTTGAAATTTAAAGGATTCATATGAGTGCTAGTTGAGTATGCCAGCTTTAGAACATAGTTAATATTGAGTAAACACAGAATATTTTACCTAATAGGAGCACACAGATGGCATTACAATGAATTTACTTCTGATTAATCTTGTTTTTTTATATGACTTTCTTCTCAGGAAAATGTCATTTTGATACATATTGTGCCATGATAAACAATGCACTAGTGTTATTAAAGTCTTTTTTCAAATAGACAGATTTTTATAGAATTTTGAAGTAGACAAAAATGTTAAGTCAATTTAGGTTTAGATTTTTTAAAAAATGTGAAAACTTTTCTATATTCTCCTCTCTGTGCCAGATAGGTGTTTGGCACATAGTGCTTAATAACTATTTAATAAATGACAGAATTTCTTGTCCTAAAATTGTTAAGACACATGGAAGGAAATTCTGTTGCATCTAGGTTTACTGATATATACGAGGAAGAGTTACATCTGCTTTAGTGAAATACAAAATTAAACCAGGTGATCTTTATGAAAGAGCATTCTTACAGTGACATAATATCTTTGAAATTGGTCAGTAGAAATCTTGTCAACACCTAGTTTATTCTGTTGGAATTTTCAAAATATACCTTAACTTAGAAACACTCCAGTGAACCTGTATTCATTAGTTTTTTTGTTGAGTTAAAGAAAAAATGTTTTTACAAAGTGGACACATTGTTTAATTTTGTTTTGCATTTTACTAGATTGCAGTACAAGGCCAATAAATTAAACCTAGGCAGTTCTGTTGCTAATTACACACAACTTCTCTTGAGTATCAGATATTCAAATCCATTTTATGAATATGGTAGAGAGAATAACAACTGTAAAACAAAGCAGTGTGCATGTAAGTGACTGTTAGCGTGCATTTCAGAAAGGATAAATGCTCACCATATGGTACAATTACTGTGTCCAAGTTTTCAAATTAGCTTCTCTCATCTTCCTTATTACTGTCTTTAAAAAGAGAGGAAAAAACCCAACATGATTTATCTACTCTGCAGCAGAACTCTTGACGCAAAACAGCAGCCCAGTTCTGTCCAGTTTTTTTTTCCCCTTAGCATAATAGAGGCTGTCGGACTTTTTTATACTAATTACTGTGTGAGCCTCAGATGAACCCCCTTCAATTCACAGGGCTTTGTTAAGGGAGGAGCTGTCAATGTGTCTGCCCGTTTGCAGCTGTGCTGTGGCTTTAGCTTGCTTAACATTATGCTGCTTTTTAGACTTGACAGAAGGGATTTTTTTTTTTTTTTATTAAGGCAAAGCAGCCTTGTAGCGAAATGGTTTAAGCAGCTGCATTGTAGGGAAGCACAAAGAAGTTATTATTGTGTCTGTTTAGGGGGGTAGGATGGAGGGGGAGATATTCGGCTGCTGTTGATGCCGATTGTTGACTTGCCATCTGCCAGATAGGGAGAAGAAAAAAATGACAGCTCCAGCAGGGTGTTCAAGAGGTTGTTTGGAGAGACGCATAAACATGTGCAGATGTCGAACTGAATAATGGCTAGAACTTGAGACGGTTTATGATGCTGCTGATGTTTGTGCATATACAGAATGAATGTATGTGTGGATTTGGTTAACCAAGGGTACATACTAATTATCATTGTTTTCCTGCCTCCCCCCTCCCTTATTTCGTTAATTAGTTTAGGGGTTTAATACTTCCTCTTCTCTCCCTTATTCATGTCTAGTTTTAGAAAGCAACTTCTTTAAATGGCAATACAAACTTTCTTATTTCTCCATATTGATGACAGATACCCGTTTGGTTTAATGTCAGGTGTGAACTGGTAACTGACAAGAGCAGCTTTTGATTAAGAAATCAGTTGGGTGATTTGGTATGATCTTAATGCATACATGAACGTTTTCACACTAGTCAGCACTTAAACTATTTTAAACTGAATCGATTTGTTTTATAGCCTACCACTAGGGGTGAGGTAAAGAGTACCCAGTTTATTTTGTAGGTAATTCCATAATTTTGAACTTAAATGTCCTTAGTTGTGAAACAAAGTTATTTAGTAACCTGGCCTTTTTGATCAATACATATTCTTTTTCTCATGGTTGTCGTAGATTCTATAAATGACAGGCGTGCATTTTCATCAAGCATTAATGAGTTGGTTGTATATTTCCTTTTGATACATTCTTGTCATTAGGTGTTAGAGATTTGATATATCTGGAATGTTTTCAAATGCTATGATAACACTTATATTTAGATGGAAGTGAGTATGTTTACTTAAATGTCTGGTTTATTACTTTCACCTTAAATGATTAAGAAGAAACAGTGACCTTAGGTAAAACTTTTACGTGTTACTTATTTTCTAGAACACCAAAAATTTTTGTAACGTTTCAAAACCAATCACAATATGAATGGAATAACTAGAAAACAAAAAGAGAAGCTCTGACTTTTCTGTTTTTTCCCCCAAATGTGGACTTATATTACCAAAGAATATATCTGTGGAGAACTAAAACGTGCTAATTTTGACTTTTGGAATTCATACCTTCCTGAAACATTTAAGGTTTTGTTGCATAATTATTAAGCAGAAATTGTCTAAAGCATGGTTGAAAGGCCAACGTACTGACAGAGCTTTGTATCCAGAATAATGTCTTTCTGAAAGGATTAAGGGAAGGTTACCTGTTATTTTCAACTTTTCATAAAGAAATAGAGTTCAGGTCTATCCAGAAAAACTGTTTCACCATGAGTTTTTACTCAAGTGACTGTAATCCGTATTTGCTGAAAAGGCATAGAAAATCATCAGCCACCCTGACTTTTCCTTTGTCTCATATATTTATTTCTTTTATATAGGTAGCCATGAATATATCCATACCTGTGTGTAGGATTATGTCCATGTATATATAGTTTGGTAGACAATCCTAATATCCCTACTAAGTTTGGAGGCAAGCAGTATGCCATTTTCTAAGCAGAAGGTGTTTGTTATTAAAATGAGAAAGTATGGTTTGCCAGCGGTCAGGATATTAATGAGTGACTGGGAAAAACAAGCTTATAGCAACTTTATACACAAGCACACTTCCAGATCTGTGCTTTATTGATGATATGTTACTTCTAATTCTTTCAGAGCCATTTGCCAAATCTTAATATTTCAGTCACCTTAATATGTATACTTACATATTTGTATAGGCAAGTATACATATTAAGGTGATTGAAATATTAAAGGCAGAATGTCTTTGAAGTTGCGAAGACCAGATTTAAATATCACTTAACTTAGATGAGTGAATTTACTCACAGTCACTTAAACTCTTTAAATGTGAATTTCTTCATCTTTTGAAAGAAGGAAACAATAAGTGCTATTCAGGGATCTTGTGAAGACAACATGAGTTAATATATTTAGAATGTCCTGAATGAGTTAAGTAGTAGCTGTTAGTAATGTTTTTATTAGGTGTTATGTGCAAGTCTAGAGCTCTGTAGCTATTACAATTGGAGTATTTATATAATGCTCTGACTATTGCAGAATAAGAATACCAAGCTATAGAGGCTGTTTAAGAGAATAGTCACAGATAGCCGGTTGCTTCTTGAAACCTTATATTTATTTAGTGATTTATGGTGGTTTATAAATATGGAAGGAAATCAATTGTTTAAAGAAAATATAAAGACAGTTGGATAAAAGTATTTTGGAGGTATGGTATTAGTGGTTATGTAGTGATGATGATTTCACATTTTATTCTTTTCTTTTTTTTTTGAGATGGAGTCTCACTCTGTTACCCAGGCTGGAGTGCAATGCCGTGGTCTTGGCTCACTGCAACCTCTGCCTCCCGGGTTCAAGTGATTCTCCTGCCTCAGCCTCCTGAGTAGCTGGGACTACAGGTGCATGCCACCATACCCAGCTAATTTTTGTGTTTTTAGTAGAGGCGGGGTTTCACTATGTTGGCCAGGGTGGTCTCAAACTCCTGACCTCATGATCCACCTGCCTCGGCCTCCCAAAGTGCTGAGATTACAGATGTGAGCCACCATGCCCAGCCAGCTATTATTTTTCTACTTAAAACAGTAACCTCAGCTTATTTTGGAGCTGAATTTTTCTCTGCTACGGCCAATACTTAAGCTGTATTTCGGTTATTGTCTTAAGATTTTGGAATACATAGTTAATAAACATGATTGTAATGTGAATAAACAACAGTAAAAATAACATTTCTTCTCCTCATGGAGGTTTAAAGCATTATTTGATTGTCACAGCTCTTTATTTTGCAGATGAAGAAACTAATCAAGCTCACATAGGGATAAAAGTGCTGAGATAAGCAGAAGTGTTTTCTTAGAGAAGAGGTTATGGCTTTGGTCAACAGGAAGTCAGTAAACTCAGTAGATTATGATTAATTCCCACACAGATGTAGGTGATGGTTCTTCACGTTTTTCTTTTCAAATTGTTGTTTTGGTCCAGCATTCACAGTAGTAAATATTACTCAATAATTTTGGTTGATGAGTCAAGGGATGTTGTACCTGGGAGAGCTGCCTAATTTAGTATTTAAGAGTTGTTTATAGGACTGGGTATAGTGACTAAGAACTTCTGTGTTGGTTTAAAAGAATAAGTTGGTTACACTAGAAAAATAACCCTCACTTTTGAATGCCGTGCTAGTAGCTTCATATAAGGATATTTTAATGTTTAATGGCACATGGTGATGGGTGCCGATATTTCTAGATAGATAGTTAAGTGTTACAGTTTAAATTTTTAAACAAGTAATGGAATGTTTGTAAAAAACAACTTATAGTACCAAAGAAGTAGAAATATCCGTAGCCTATGAAATGTATCACAAATGAGGATGAAACAGTGAGGACATTTTCACAAATCAATGAAACCGTACTTGGTATATTTTCAGGATAATTCAGAGAACTTCAGAAACTTTTAGCTTTAATGTGTATTTGAATTGTGCCTCATAAAAATCCTGCATAAATAGTAATTTTTTAAAATATTGACCAGTATGTTGTAAACAGAGTATTTCACTGTCTGACATATTCTTTAAGGCATCTTGCTAAATGTTTTGGCTTAAAATTTTTAATATGTTTTAGTTTCAAAAAATCTGATTAAAGACGTGGGTAAACTTGGTAGCACTTTTTAGAACAGAAGATGATTAAGATACAAAAGCAGAAAAAGCATAAACCATGAAGTTTGTCTATTTTTTTGGCTACACCAGTCACTTAGTTGCTTGACACTGGAACACAGCATCAAAGTTCATAACTTTATACTTTTAAGCAAAAATGCATAGAACAGCAGCTGTTGTTTCCTGGCATCTTTTTGAAGAGATACTTAAACTTAAGTATATATATTTATTGTAGAAAAGAATTTTATGACATGAACTTCTTTCCCTTCCCTGAATTTGTAGTATGTAAACTGTTAAGCCTAGTTCCTTTTACCTTTTGTTTTAGTAAAGAAAGATTTGAAATTTAATTTGAAATTTTTTGATCTTAAAATATCCATTATTTTATATACTTTAAAATGAATAAAACTGTTTAATTCTAGTAGTTCAAATTTTAAAAATCTAATTTATTCAAAATTATGCCAGATAATGGCATAGTTCCTGAGTGGAGAACTATACCTTAAATTATAGAAGCAAGGACTTTTTTGAAAAAGTAAATACAAATCTAAATAAAACACATTTTTACTAAATGGCAGTCAGTGTCATCCGTGTGAGATCTTGCTGTGTGAAAGTAAATTTGCTGTTTACCTGCTTGTAATAATTTTTATCTTCCTTCAATAGAAGCTCTTTTTTTTTTCTTTTAATACTAGATTCCGCCCCGCCCCCTCCTTGTGGGAGAAGTGATGGGACCTGGAAAGTTGGATAGTTACTAATTATGTACAACTCTGACATGAAGATTAGTGCTTTTTATATTCTTAAAGGTCTATCATGCCACTGGATTATATAGGGTTAGTTACTTAGGGTTTTGTATATCAAAAAAACTTTAATAAGTGAATGCTAGGAAACTTTTTTTTTTCAGTGAAATAGCAAAAGGAATAAAACACCCAGTGTACATTGATTGGCTTAGATTCTAGAATTGATAATTCTTATGCTATGTAAAGATTTTTAATGTAAGAATCAGTTATGAAAACTCAGTGGGTGCTTTAACTCTCCATTTCCAATTTGTCATTTGCATTATATTTTATTAATAAATGAGTGATTTGTAACAAACTAGTATATTGGTGTTGACTGCTTTTAAGAAGACACTTTGGAACTGAATTGTTACCCTCCTCAAATTACTTTGTTTTTACTGACAGATTGTATATTTTGATGTCATGTAGTTTTTAAAAACAAATTATTCTACAGAGAGCAAAATAGGAACTTAGAGTATTTATGCAATGTAAAGTCCTTATATAATTTTTTATTTTATTGTGTTTTGGATGACTTCAATGATACTGATGCTTCCATGCATTTTCCCTTCGTGATGCCTTGGTTTTAAGAAAATCTTTCCTTTTGAAGTCAGTGGAAACATTTTAAAACAGCATTGTTATGCTTATAGAGGTACAGATAATGACGAGAAAAGAAATATTTCTATATATGAACAAATATGCCCATTTCATTAAAAAATTTCATTTTTATTAGAATGATAGGTAAAGATTGTTTTCTGAAATTTCTGTCTATGTGTTAGGTAATACTGCCCTCAGAGGGCCAAGGTAAGTAAATTCATTTTTAACATTGAGAAGCAGCTTTTCTATTTATATTATCTAGAAGCTTTCTTTGGGGAGTGCTCAAATTGCTTATTTGAGTAATTGAATAGTGTTTGACTTGTGGTTGCATTTCTTTGATTTGTTCTGTTCTTTTAAAATGTTAGATATATCTGTGCCCTTCAGTTTGACAGTGTCATATAAGCACATTCAGTTCTATTCTAAGAAAATGATAACATGACTGGCCACAAATTGTCAAATTAGATGGGTTTATAGAAAGTATAATAAAATTACATGGGAAAGTTACGATGATTTTACTTGGCTGATGTGTTTTTACCTGTTGTGTCTTTGATAGCAGATATTCTAGTATTCAAAATTATTTGAAGCCATACTTTTGAATATAGAGCAGTATTCATTTAAACAGAAGCAGAGATTGCCTTCAGTTTTAAAAACTTAAGCATAATTACATCTTTCAAATACAACATGAATGAAGATTAATTTACTATATACAGTGTCTATACATTAATATAGTAGAAGCTGAAATACACTTGTTCCTGTACACTTACAAAAGCATAAGTTTTTAAAATAGAGGTAAAAGCCTAATATTGATGTGTGGCATAACACTTCTTTGAGTTAAGTGTACTGAGGATTAAATGATTATTACTTTATGTAATGAGAAAGGAAGAGTGAGGAAGGCCTGATATGATAATAATGAGTATATCCATGTAACAAACCTGCACGTGCACCTTCTGAACTACAGTTTTAAAAATCCAGAACAATGAGGTGTGGCCTTTTTTCTTTTTGTGTGGAGTAACTTTCTTAAAAGATAAATTGAAAGAAACAGTGAAATGTTTAGTAGTAAATTCAGTGGAAGGCTTTTGATTTTTTTGCCCTATAGTTACTTGTTGAATTAAGAAAAAGGTGATTATCACTATGACAGTTGTAGTGTCAGTTTTTCACAGAGATTTCATTGGTTAAGCATAAGTGACACTCAGTTCAGTATTCTTAGTACTAATGCGAGATGAGGCCAGGACATAGGCAAAGTGATTAAAAAAAATGAATTTTATCCACAAAAAATCAATACCCCCTTTGCTCAGCTAATGCGGAATAGTGATAGTCTAGACAAATAAATTTCATTTTATTTTAAACACTCTACTTAATTTTGTATAGTCTAAAATATTGTACATGTTAGATACTCACTAAATCTCCTCTGATTGGTTTCCTTAGCCTTACTCTGAGATGTTTTATTCAGTTAACAGATGCTTACATAATGCTTGCTGTGAGCCAGATGTTGTTCTACATGCTTTACAAACATTATTTCTTCATTATTATTGTCCCCATTTTCTAGAAGAGGAAGCTGAGACCCGGAGAGATTATAAACAGCATTCACTGTCTCTCGGTCACACAGCTAGTGAGTGACAGAACTGACATTTGAACCCAGGCAGTCTGGCTTGAGAGTGTGCGCTCCCAACCACTGTTTGAATCTTAACTCTGCCCTTTACTAGCTGGTCCTAGTGTCTTAGAGCCTCAGCATAGCTCTCTGTGGAAAGTGAGAAGACTGCAGCACCAGTCTCTCAGTGTAGCTGTGAAGAGGTCTCTTGTAAGTGAAGCCTGAGCACAGTGCTTGGCTAAGGACATTCATGTTTACCTTTTTTCCTTGCTCTTACCATTTCTTCCTTTCAACACTTACATGCTATGATACAAGTCTCAATCTGTACACTGTCTAAGGAAAACAAAGGAGGGAAGAGAAGAGTTATGAAGGGCATGAATTCATCCTCAGAATAATGAAGCTCATGGTTTGATGCAATGTCATTTTAGGGTCCATGCTACTGGACTTTTATTGCAGGAAAAACTCCTCGGTAAGAGTCTGAGATAAAATCCTATTCTACTTGTTTTTCTTCTGTAGAGCATTGATGTTAGTACAGGAGTGGGATGGGTGGGTTGGACCACCTGAGTTTTTTTTCAGGTGGCACAGGCCACCTCCTGATGAGCAAGCACTACAGCCTGCCCTCTCTGCAAACTCCCAATTACTGCTGTATGAAGCACCATTATTGTTATTTGTCATACCCATCAGGCATGTTCTAACAGAAAAATGGATTGAGCCGCACAAGGTTGTGTTACAGAGAGACTTCTCCGTTTGAGAGAGCTTTCCTGACGTGAGCTTAGTCTTCATTTCGAATAATGGTAGGTTTATTTATTCATTGAATTAATGGTTGTTGCCCACCTATGCTGTGGTAGTTGCTTGCATTATGGACTCACTGCTTCCATATTTGGTATTCATTAAGGTTATTTATTGCAGTGTATGTAGCATGTATAATATATTTTGATAGTATAAGGTGGTAAAATTGGAAATATTTACAGTAAGGAAGTTGTGAAGTTTCTGATGAAATTATCTTTTAAATTGGTCTGTATTTATAATAGTTTAAATTTCTATGACTATACTTTTTGAAAATAGTGCAAGAATGACTTTGTGTTAAATGCAGTATGTGGAATTGGAAACTTTGCTTTAATGCAAAAAACAGATTAAAAAGAAAGCTCTGCTTTCACAACCTACAAGGATGTAAATGTAAGCAAAATAATAATTTAGCTCACATTTAACCCAGCAGGAAGCTGAGTATAGACTGAGTAATTCTCCACAACATATCTACTGCTATTTAAACTAAACTCACAGTTTATTCTTCATTAAATTGCCAGGATGCTTTCTGTTGGCTAGTCTGTGTAGATGCTTTGTTCTGTGTCTCCACTCCACGCTCCTGTGCCCTCCTTACTCACTTTGCTTTTCTCTTAGAGTAAAACTGGGTACTGTAACTCTATTAAGATGTTATTATGTTTAAGAGAATAAAAGCGTCACTTTGGTTAAAAGTGTAATGTTTCCTAAAAACATGTGTAACAAGAATTTGATTAACCAATTTACCGAATATCATAAAACAAATACCAGAATACTTAAGGGTAGACGGTAATTATGCAGTTTTCTGGAAAGCAAAAGAAAATTGTAAGGCAGATAAAAGTACTAACAAACCAGGCATACTGAGATCTTAGAGAAGTTGGCACTCTAATTAATCTTGTGGTACTCAATGCATAGGTAATGCATAGGTATTTTTCTCATCATCTCATCAGTTTCAAAGCAAAACATGGATCCCAGCTTTCTTTAGGAAGTAGATACAAAAACTGTACTTAATGTTGCTTCTTGGCCTTTTGGCTAAGATCAAGTGAAAAGTATACTTAATATAAAAATGATAAGTTCATGCATTATGGAGTAGAAGAAGAATTTCTGGACTATAATATACTTTTCAAAATAATCATGAAGGAACATATGTGGCAAAGCACAGGAATGTGGGTACATCTGGAAAGCCTTTAAGGGATCTTAGAAACACAACACAAAATCACTAAAATTGTAAATACTTTCCACGTGGCCAGCTGCAGTGGCAACATTGACCAGTCCAAGAGCAGACAAACATTTCAATGACCCAGATCTCACCTGGGTGAAATAACCAGGAAGAGAAATTCAGGTGGTTAAAAGTATGATCTTATTAATCAATATTATGCAGTAATCAGTGAAAAAGATAAGAATGGGCAATATCTTAAAACCTGATGCTTTCTAGATGAAAGCATCATAAAACTATTACCATGCTTTTGCTTGTGTTGTCGTGAGGCTTCAAGGAGTAACGGTTGCAGTGCCTCATCTTGGAATCAGCGTAGCAGCAAATTGGAGAATCCTGTCCTGATACTCTTCCCAGTCCCTTCTCCCACAGTTATACATCAGACCCACAAATATCACTGACTACCTTTTTCTCAATCCACGGGATGTTATTTAGAAATGCCAAGGAATAGAGAAGCTGTTGCCATCCCTCAGTATGAAATTCTGTCTCACTAAGAATGGTTAAAGAAATGGGAGACATTTTCACTTAAAATTTTAATTATTCAACTCATCCTCTTTTCTTCTCCACCTCTCAGAGCTGCCTGCTAGACTTAAAGCTCCATGAGGGCTCGGACTATGCTTGCATCATTTATTGCTGCATTCTTAGTGCTTGTGCATATTTTGACACTCACTGCGTATTTTTGAATGAATATCCTCCCATTTTCCATAATTCTAAGTAAAAATATTTAAAGTGCTTTTTTGATCTAGGTGCTCTTGAGCAGCAGCATCTTAAAATGAGTGAGTTGGGCAAGAGTTTATAATGCTTAGACATTGCTCAATTTTCACAGACTATTAACACATATCCAAAGCTGATTGATGACAAATCGTCAAAGACATTGCATAGACATCAAAATAGAATTTAATACTTTTAAGTTGCCTCAGAGCAAGGAAGGAACATGTTTCAAGACACAATAAAACATAAGTGATAACCTAAAAATTTAGGTTTGCAGGAGCTGGAAAATCTAATCAATATGTTTTAATAAGTACCTATAATATGCAAAAGCACTTTCATTTAAAAAGTTACACTTCATATTGTCCCTGTGCAGTTGAAAAATTATTAAACTAGTTTATTGCAATATAGATAATATAAACAAAATTCTTCAGGAACTTTTTTTTTTTGAGATGGAGTCTCGCTGTGTTGGCAAGGCTAGAGTGCTGTGGCATGATCTAAGCTCACTGCAACCTCCGCCTCCCGAGTTCAAGTGATTCTGCTGCCTCAGCTTCCCGAGTAGCTGGGATTGTAAATTCTCACCACCACACCCAGCTACTTTTTATAGTTTTAGTAGAGACAGGGTCTCGTCTCCTTGGCCAGGCTGGCCTCAAGTTATCTGCCTGCCTCAGGCTCCCAGAGTGCTAGGATTACAGTAGGTAGCCACCCTACCTGGCCCAACGATTATTTTTAAGACATCAATAAAATACAGTTATGATCAGTTCAGTGAGAAGCACATTTCTTTTACTCCCTGAGAGACATTAATAGGCTTCCACTTAGAACTTATCGTACGCCTCTGTATAAAACTGTAATCAGTAACTTTAAAGACTGTAAATGTTTTATTTATCATCATGCATTCTTCAATAACTATAATTCGTTACTGATATTTAAGATGTATCACATAATTATGGACTCTATATCCAGTATTTTTTGTGCTAATACTTATCTGTGAAATCCATTAGTAGAAAAGATTCTGCCATATTCTTTTAAGTAGTTCATATGCGAAAATTTGTTTGGTGTCTATCAGTAAGCAACTACATGTTTACTAGATTGTGAATTATGAAATTAAATAGATTTTATACTGAATTAACATTAGATCTGTTTTTTTCTTAGGTAAAAATTGACTCATGAAAACTTTTATTTAAGAGTATTGCCAAAGATAGTTTCTTAAATAATGTAAATTTGTTTTTATGGAAAACTGGCTTTTTTTGGTTTAAAGCTGCTCTTTGAAAAATCATAAAATGTTTGTATTTTTATGGCACTATACTTTTGTGTATATCATTTATAAAAGTTCGGAGGAATCTGACTTTTGCTCTTTTCTTTGGAAGACTAGTTACCCCTCTGATATCCAAAAGAAGTCAAAGTATTAGTCTTTTTTGGAAGACTAGTTATCCCTCTGATATTCAAAAGAAGTCAAAGAATCTGACTTCTGCTCTTTTCTTTGGAAGACTAGTTACCCCTCTGATATCCAAAAGAAGTAAAAGTATTAGCCTTTCATGAAGTTAGAATTAGGACTAGGTTCTGGAACACAATGTAGCCTTAAAATGTATCAAATATTCATTATTATCTATTTGTGTGGTCACTGTGTTTAGATGTTGGATAACCTTTTCACTTCTTTACATAACATGCATGTTTTAATAAGAGAGACATTTTTAATTAATGCCTCATTTATGTAAATACTTCTGAATAAGTGCAATACCCGTTAGTGGAAAATTTAATGTGTGGTTTTAGATAGATTATAAATTATGTTATCATAAGTGGTAATGGTATCATTTAATAATAACCAAATCAAATATTTGAAATATGCCAGATAATGTTCTAAGGGTTTTACATTATGTCCTTACAAAAACCCTTTTGGTGGATAAAAACTGTAATTTCTGTTTTTCAGATAAGGACACTGAGATGTAGGGAGGTTAAGTTCATGCGTCTAATAAATGGTACGATTAGGATTCAAACCCAAGCTATGTGACTCCAGAATCCTTCCTCTTAACCATTACATTGTTCTACCTAGAGCATTTTAATGATAAGGTGGAGTGGGAAAGAAACTGAAGGCTATTTTCAGAAGTTTATTGACCTCATATTGATCACAACAATTTGTTGTACCTATTGTTACACAACATAGCATTTGTTTGAAATAAAATTTCTTTAGTTCTGAAAATGTGACCACATGCTTTTCACATTGACAGTATGGCCAACTTCTTTTTTTTTTGCATCAATTCTATGGCTTTCTCCCCCTGTATATAATAAAGATTGTGAAAAAGGTTATTTTTTCATTAACATAGGCATTAAATGTAGATATCATCTATACATTTTTTTCTTCAGAGATGTACAAGGATAAATAATCATACATGGTAAAAACTTGGATTGTGATTAAACCTGGAAATTAAATATTTAAAATAACGCATTCTGAGCAAAGCTAATCTTATACTTGTTTTAGCTTTATGATAAAACAGTAACATCTATTCCTGACATACATGTGAGAATGCTCCCATCGTCTTCCTTATGCAGTGATTAGTTTTGAAGCCTGTGTTACAACAAGTATGAGTGACCATTGGTATCTTAAAAAGCTAGCACCTGTACTGGAAAATTAGAATTTTTGTTTGTTATACAACTCTTGGTAATTAGGGCCTTTAAAAATTTTTTTGTATTGTATCTTAGGTAAGAAGCATTTTAAAAATGGTGATTGTGTCGTTTCTAATTGAATTCTAAATGAACTAAATGAATTTCAAATGAATTTTATGGGATTTGTGAAAAACAGTGCTATAGTTTCATAGATTTCTTTTCAGTTGGATTGTATCTATATTTGTTTAATTGCATCTCAGTGAATCCACCTGATTGTGTTTTTAGGATAGTCCCTGACAGTTGAAGGTGGAGATGAGTATTTCTGCAGCATTCTCAACCAGTACCCAGTTTACCTCACATCTTTCTGCCTTTCATGAAGTTAGAATTAGGACTAGGTTCTGGAACACAGTGTTAGCCTTAAAATGTAATCAGATATTCGTCAGCATTATCTATTTGTCTGGTCACAAGACTGAATTATTTCTGAGGGTCTTTTCCATTTGCATGTCTGAACAAATCTAGATATTCCCTAGTTAGTCTAGATGAAAGACTGTTTGCACATTTTAATCAATCAGTATTTAGTCCATAGACATACACTTCTAGCTTCTGCTTTGGCACTCATGACTTCAGTTTTTAAAAAATCAAAATGTGATTCTCAGTAGAGTGTTGATGGATAATGAAATAAAATCCTTATATATGATTAATATAGATTGAAGATTATTAAGTAAAAATGCAGTTTTGTCATTATCAGGTGAACGGCAGGAAGGGAGCACTGTCAACTTTATTGGGGAACTCTAGTTTGAATGTATGTAGTCCACGATAAAGATCTATTTGAATGTCCTATCAAAATGTTTTTGGTGGAAAATGAGCATTAATCTAAGCTCATACCAGGTCCCATCTCAGGTTATCATTGAAGACTAAGCCTGGCAGGGTGCAGTGGCTCAAGCCTGTAATCTCAGCACTTTGGAAGGCCAAGGCAGGTGGATCACCTGAGGTCAGGGGTTTGAGATCAACCTGGCCAACATGGAGAAACCCCAGATCTACTAAAAATACAAAAATTAGCTGGGCGTGGTGGTGTGTGCTTGTAGTCCCAGCTACTTGGGAGGCTGAGGCAGGAGAATTGCTTGACTCCGGGAGGTGGAGGTTGCAGGGAGCTGAGATTGTGGCATTGCACTCCAGCCTGGTGACAGAGCAAGACACCATCTCAAAAAAAATAAAAAAATAAAAAATGGCCTAAGGGCCAAAATAATACAGTATTTTTACTCAGCTGTAGAAATTCAGCATGTTCTCTATGGCCAAAATTCTTTCAAAACCATTAAAATTGTTTGTTTTAAAAACTACAGGGAATAAAATATTAAGTGAAGCAAGAAAGTTGGCAAAGGTCCAGAATCTGAAATTATTAGGAGTAAGTAAAACTATGAATTCTAGTAAACAGTGTCTCCCAACCTCATAATTCACAAATAGGATTCTCTACCATTCATAGTAGTAATGTGGATTTTTTCCTCTTTGCATTCAGAAGGTGTTAAATGTGAATCTGTACATGTCCTGTGCCAAGAACTTAGTAAGTAGTAGTTGTTAGCTCTATTAGCAAGCCATTGGTTGTAGTGTTTAGGAGCTGTATTTCCTAGGACTGCTGTCATAAACTCATAAAAAGTGGGTGGCATAAAACAACAGAAATTGATTCTGTCACAGTTCTGGAGGCCAGAAGTTAGAAATCAAGCTGTCAGGTTCATACTCCCTGAGAAAGCTCCAGGGGAGAACCCGTTTGTCGTCTCTTTTTGCTTCTGGTGGCTTCAGGTGCTCCTTGACTTTTGATCCATTGTTCCAATCTTTGCCTCTGTGGTCACATTCCCCATCTTTTTCTATGTGTATTCAAATTACTCTTATAAGGACATTTGTAGTTGGATTTAGGCTTACCCAGATAATCCTCCAGGGGAAGTCCCTCTTCTCAGAATCCTTAATCATTAATCGCATGTGTTGCCATATAAGGTAGTATTCTATTTCACAATAAGGTAATATTCACAGGTTTCTGGGATTACAGTGTATACATCATTTGAGAGTCCTCCATTCAGCTCACTACCAGGAGTCCTTGTTTGGAAATTATTTTGGTATTGACAACAGCATACTTAAACATAGTTATAGCTTCTAGCCAAAGAGTGTGCGAAAGAAGTGGAAGCACCCATTAAGGTATATATAAAGTGGAAGAGGTTGGGTTGGAAGTCTTAACCAGTTGTGACTGCAGTGCTTGCTAAAGGTTTATCATCATGTTAAATTACATTTTGGATGTATATTGGTGGGTGTCCATAGAACAATTTCTTTGGGATAGTTGGCACATCTTAAGTGCTTCTTTTTTTTGACAAGACTTTCCATTATAACCTTTTAAAATTAGCTGAAACTTGTGGACCATAAACATAAAAGTAGAATGCAATTTGGGTTTAATGCATCAGGTATAAACTTAGGTGCAAATTCTGTGTTTAAAGTATAAGATTGACTTTTAGCAGTCCGTCTTAAAACGATTGGTGGAAGGGAGGGTACCTTGTTTTGGGTACTTAGCCTCATAAAAGCCAGGACTTTGTGTTTTAGAACAGCCTGAGAACATGTGCCTTATCTGAACTCTCACTGCCTCAACTTCTGAGTTAGAGATGAAAGTGTTCAGTTATTTTTTGACCAGCTAGGCGAGAGATTGCGTTGGGAAACCCTAGGCTGCAGAAACGATTCTACCCTTTACTTTGTTTTGTTCATACCTTGCAAGGTTCTGCTTTTAGGAAATATTTAGCACCCTCCAGATGTTTAGGGAGCACCTGAAATCTGGTGTAATACTGGAATTAAGCTCTGTGAAGCTAGAGACCTTATCTTTTTTTTTTTTTTTTTTTTTTTGGTCCAGCCTCTGTAACAAATTAATAATGAATGCATTCTAAGCATCTTCTCAGAAAGTTCATGTTATAGATGAAAAATGACAAGAAAATAGATGGGGAGGAGTCTTCATGGAAAGTTTGAGATATACTTCTGGCCTAGTATGACAGTATCATTGTTGATTAACCGAATCAATTACAATTATTTAAAAAGTTTGTGAGAATACTACTTTTTTAAGCAAGAAGGGAAATTTTTACTTTTAAATTTTTCTTCTATGTGAGTATATCACTATCTTGGTATACTGTATTATGTTTAAAGGATGCATAATATTTATTTTTAAATAGATTTTTTGCAACTAGAAGTCCTGCTATAGATCATGGAAAATATTTTAAAAATTTTAAAATTTGCTTAATAAGAAAGATACAAGATTTATGTAATGATGTTTTTGTGTCTTTCATCTGAGGATGTACATGGAGGGAAATTATGCTTAGAAATGAAAATTTGATTTGTTTTAATTTCACATTTATTGAATAAGTGTATTCAGTACTATTTAAAAATAAAAAGTGTTATTCCATGTTTTCTTTTACATTTTTCAAATGAATTTGGTTCATTTTATCTTTGGTATAATAGACTATTGTTATTTAGCTTGACAGAATTAAAGCATATTGTGCCAGTATTAATCTCTTATTGCTGTACAACATTTGAAATCTAAATATGTCATTAATTGGAGAATTAATATCTAATGATTTTGAAATTTTATAGGAATAAATAAAATGAAAAAATAGAGCAAGTAAGAAATGAATTATTTTATTTTTCAACATGGGAATTGTATATTAGGCATTCTAGTTTTATAAATTTGGCTTATTAAGTCGTGTGCTTATTAATACTAGGGCCATATTTTTTCAGTAAAATAAAGAGGAGCATCACTTTTTTTTCCTTTTAGCGTTAAATTTCTATTTTGCTCTTACGTGGAAGATACTGATCTACATATCCTCTATATATTCATTTGTTTAATAAATCATGCTTGAGTATTAAGTGATAGGCACCAGCTTGGGCATGTAGAGTATTATCACTCCAAGGAGAACAACTGATAGTATATGCTGGCTCTGATGGAAATTGAGTTTTTAAGCAAAGATTAAATTTGAGGAAACAGATCTGTCCTCATGAACTTGTCAGCTTTCCAGTGTTTACTTTTTTCCTGAGACTAGTATTGATAACAAATGTGATCATACAGTAAAATGTGTCAACATTAGGAAGATCAGCACAGCACTATAAGCCAGTGTTTTCTATGTGACCAATGCATAATGTTATAAGATTATATGTACAGTGTTAAAGATTCATTCAAAGTCCGGTATAGATCAATGAATTTTCAGTTCATTGATAAAGTTTCAAATTCTACATTGCAATAGTTTTAGAAACTATCCCTGTTGAATTCTGGTATAGTATCAAAGAATGATATCCATAACTATCTGAATATTTTTCCCTTTTTCAGCTTCATATCTGTTTGAGCCAGATTTTTTTCTCTCTAAATTTCAACCAAAACAACATACCACAACAGTTTGAAGGCAGGAACAGCTAAGAAAATTCAGCTTTCTTCTATTAAGCCAAATGTTAAATAGATTTGTAAAAATGCAAAGCAGTGCTGGTCTTTGCAATTTTTTAAAGAAAATAGTGATTTATTAAAATAAAAATACATTATTTGTATTGAATTTATCATTTTCAAATGAACTAAAAAATAAAATTATTTTTTCAATTTTGAATACAGTGAACATAAAAATCTACATAATCAAATTTTTTGGTGTTCTAAGTGATATTTAAGGGTGTAAAGAGTTTCTAAGATAAGAAGTTTAAGAATTGCTGATTCAAAGGAATGATTTGACATCTGAAATACATGTTGGGGTGAGGTAAAAGACTTAGACTACATTTTGGTAAGAGACTGGACTTTACAGTAAGCAGTAAGGAGTCACAGAATATTTTGAGCAGAAAAGGGATAAAATTAAAGTGGTACACAAGATTAATCTGGAGGTGATTGATATATGAGGATGGAAGTGGGGAATGAGTGGAGTGTGGAAAAACAGCATTAACGGAAGAGTAGATATAACGCATTAAGGGTTCGATTTAGATTGGGCTCAATCAGAGAGACTTGTTATGACCGTATTGACCTAACTATGGATAGGATAAGGAAGGGAACTGTCAGATGTTCGGTTTGAGTTTGGGTCACAAGAAGAAGCTGATTTGTAGGGAAACTTGAACTCTTCTCATTTTTTTTGTAATTCTCTGCCTAAGCATTTTAGATTTAATCACCAGGTAGAAATAACCAGTAGAGAACTGAATCAAGACCAGATAGCCTTCTATCTTTGTAGCATCATGGAGCACCTCTGTTGCTTAAAATTAAGAGTTGTCCTTTAGTAGGTAAGCACATGGTAATGTGGTTGCTAAAAACGTGCATTTTGATATTAGGCTAGTTGATAGTTTAAATTGTAATAAAGTGTACATTTATTGACTATTATGTGCTTGGCACTGTAACATATATTCTTAACAGTTACTATTTTGTGTATGTGTGAGTTTGTGTGTGGGTTGAAAGCCCTGTTAACCCATGTTCTTTTGTTTTCTTATGAACAGCATTGCAAAAAGATTATTTTTCTGTGAAGAACAATAAAATGTTGCTTAAAAAAGTTGTCAAGGTTTATTAATGAAAATAGACTTTTCCTTTTGAAAAAAAAAAGACACAATTAGTGGAAGAAAAACATCTATTTCTTGCCCCTCTTATGATAAGTGTTTTTAATGGAAATTCATTGATACTGTGTGGATGATTTACCAAGGCTTTTTAAAAGGGCTGAAAATATGCTCTAACAACCATCTGATAAAATGAAAAACTGCACAAAATGTGTACTCAGATGATTCTCTGAAGGAATAATGGTGCAAATGAATTATCAAAGTGTGAAATCATTAAAAACAAAACATGTTTGGGTTTTTATTGAATCTTAATTGTAGGCTTATGTATTTTCTTTGTAAGCTAAGTTAAAAGAAAATTGCGTAACTAAATTTTTGAAGGCCAGTGTTGTAGGACATATATTGTACCATAATTTATTTTTTGCATAAAAGCTGCTGTTCATTTTTTTCAGCATTAACATGCGTGCTTTCCTCATGTAGGAGAATATATAAAAAACTGGAGGCCAAGATATTTCCTTTTGAAGACAGATGGCTCATTCATAGGATATAAAGAGAAACCTCAAGATGTGGATTTACCTTATCCCCTCAACAACTTTTCAGTGGCAAGTAAGTTAATTATAATTGTTGATTCACCTTATATTTATTTTTGTGATTTTATGTGTCAGATAACTTAGGATATATGAGAAACCTGTGGAAAAGTTTGGGTTTATATTTAATAGAGAAATGTTCAGCTTTGATAGAATTTCAATTTCTAAGCATAGTGATTATTGATAATATGTGGTCTTATGCAATGCAATAGAGTTTAATATTTTTATTTAGAGCTTGAATGTGGTAAATACAATTCCCCAAATATGTACCTCAGTATTTTCTTTATAAAATAAAAACAAAGACCTTTGAACTTGGTTGTTAGATTAAGCATGGTTATAAGGTGTTGTGGTACTTAATGCATTTTAATCAGTTTCCTGTCACAATCTTAGGTCTTTTTATTATATGATGAGAAACAGGTGATTTACATTAGAAATCATCTTCTGGGGAGATTTTTATGTTTGTAGTTAAATTTTTCTTCCTTACAAATGTCTGACAAAAATGTTTAAAACTTACTTAGAAATTTTGTATTTGCTTGAACATAGCATGAAATAAAGTGAAAGAAGACAATGATGATAATGACAATGATTATTGTTACTACCAGGCACTTCCGACTTTTTAAATTTACTGATTAATCAATGAGAGAATCTTTCTGTGTTAATTTAGAAGCAATGTTAAATTAAACATGTCTAAGTTCTAGCTAGTCTGTATTATTAAGCCAAAATATTTAATGAGACAACATTCTTAATTTTGATTTTGATCATATGTTATCTGTAAGCCACATTTGTGAAAAAATATATAAGGGAAATTTGAAGCTAAAAAATGCAATAATAAAAATTGAAGAAAATGAAAGTCTTTGAATGATAAAATTTCATTTTACCATTATAAAAGCTCCAATCTTTTCATACTCCTATTGTTTTGTTCAGGTTAGCCCTTGTTAGTGGATTAGAATGGCTATTGTATTTTTTTTTTTTTTTAAGAAAAAGCTAGAACAATAAACCAAAGTGTTAAAAGATTTGTGAAGTCATTTGAATGATAAGGATACTAACTTTAAAAAAAGCTTTCTCTGTTTATATCAGTGGATTCCTATATAGATATTTTTAAAATGAGATCACTATTAAAGTATGTGTATTATTTAAGGAAAACATCTTTTTTCCCACCAAAATGCTCATTAGATAATAATGGCTTTCTTTCAGTAGAAAATCATTTTTTAAATCCTGTTGTCTACTGAAATAATATCTTGTATTTTGTATTCACTTAAGAACACATTTTCATTTTAAAGACTTTTTGAGTGAACATTTACTTTAATTAGCTTTTAGAACATAAGCAGCATATATTATCTAAATGCCCTACCTAAAGCCAGTGTAGCTTTTTAGTTTATCCATTTAACTAGCAAATGTTATTGGTTTTTCAGAAATAATTTATAAAAGTACAGAATTCCTGTATCTGCTGATCAAAATGCAGCATTTTTTGACCTTATGAAATTTCACACCCCAACGAGTTTTAAAGACATACTGTATGTCACAGTCTGCCAACATCTGCTCCAACACTTCCACTGGCAGAGACTGAAATAAATGCTGCACTCTTGGGGAAGGATCCTATTTAGTGACTGACAGTCAGCTTATTTATTACTATGAAATAAATATTATTTGACATCTGTAATCGTGTATAATCAAGTAGCTGTAGATAGTTGACTCAAACTAACAAGTAAAGTTGTAGATCAGCTCCTTAGTTTTCAAAAGTATTATTAACATGAATCTTAACACTAAATACATTTTTAAAAATTTATTATTACTAAAGCTTGACTTACTGCAATCTTAAATTCTATAAATAAGAATTACATGAGGAAATAATGAGTGTAGTGAAATGGGTACTAGTTGAAGAAGTAGTTCAAATTCCAACTTGGCCACAGGCTGCAAATAATACGACCTTGGTCAGGTTATTCTCTGAAACTCTGATCTTTATTTAGTTTCTTCATCAGCATGTTAGAAGTATTTGGATTTAGTGGATTTGTAAGGTCTTTTTCATCCCGGACATTCTGTGATTCTGTGAGGTGGACTTTGAGCAGGCCCTTGAAGTGAGTAGTAGTTAAGCAGATTAGAGGAGAAGGATATTCCAGGCAGAGAGCAGTGAAGAATGTCTTTATGAGGAATTAAGGAAGGAACAGTTAGTGCAAGAGACGGTTACTTCGCTATTGCTTTTCGCTTTGCCCTAGTCCCCTTTAATACATTATTTTTTAAAAGATAATTTTACAAGGTATTTCTAAAGTATGTTGGGAAATGTTGTATATATGTATATCCCTTTGGTCGCTACCATTTGAGTCCATTATTTTTCTGATAATTAAAGGTATTACTTCATATTTAATCGATGTGGGTTTTAATGATATTTTACCAGAATAGGCTTTTTATTTATATGGAACAAAAACAGAGTATAAGAACTGTGAGAACTGTAAGGGGCTTGAGAATTTCCAGTCTTCATTCAATTTTGAATTGCTTCCCTTCTGATTTAAATCTTTCAAAAAGATAGTCTTATACTCACTGTTTTCAATTCTTATCCCACTGCAGTGTGTATTCCTCCCTTATTCACGTGATTGACACCACTTATAATAAATTGAATGACCAAGAAAAAAAACAGAGGAGAATAGGGAATGTGTCCTAAGAAGCCTCTCCTAGAATTCTACTTCTTCTATACTGCAAATATTGGCTCACCCTGACCAATATTCTTTTCTTCCCTGAAACCTTTTTTCAATCCCTTCTTAAAAAATAGGTCATTCTACATTTTTAAACTCTGTTTTAAAAGATGATGTGAAATATTTACTTTTTTTCTTAATTTTTTTGATTTTTTTAAGACAAGATCTCTGTCACCCAGGCTGGAGTGCAGTGGCATGTTTATGGCTCACTGCAGCTTCAGCCTCCCAAGTATAAGTGATCCTCCTACCTCAGCCTCCTGAATTGAGGGGGACTACAGCTGCATGCCACCTCACCTGGCTAACTTTTTTTTGTAGAGGCAGGGTTTCACCATTTTGTTCAGGCTGATCTCGAACTCCTGGGCTCATCAAGTGATCCCCTCCTTGGCATCCCAAAGTGTTAGGATTACAGGCATGAGGTACTGCGCATGGCCAAAATACTTACTGTCTGACTTTTCTCTCTCTCTCTCTTTGAAAGTAAGGAAATAATGGAACTTAAACCTACCAACGAACATCTTTATCTCATCTCAGCTACTCAGGTGGCTAATCATTTGAGGACTAGAGTTTGAGACCAGCCTGGGCAACATAGAGAGACCCTGTCTCTTTAAATAAAAAAAAAAAAATCTTCGAACAAATATATACAGAGATTTTAAATATGTAGAAAAATCGATTTATTCCTATTAATACTTCTAGTGGACATACATGGGGATAGAGAAAAAGCTTATGACTTGATTCTTAGTTGTATATAACAGATAATACAACCTAGAATCATAATCTTGAAATTCTAGAAAAACTATAGACTATATAAATATATACTATATAAATGTACATGAATGACAGATCAGAATAATTCCCTTTTGAAGTGTTGATTAATCATTATAAACCTATACCTGATAGTGAAAGGAGTATATAATACAATTTTTATATGTAACAATTTGTCATTGACTATGGAAGACATTCACATAGAACATACAGCAGTGGGAGGAAAAGTGGACTGAATCGCCAAAATGAATTCTGTAGAAGGTAGCTCCTGTAGAAGCTGAGAGAAGTAATAGGTAAGAGTTAGCAAGGGTGACTAAGAATTCACTCTTGAGATGAGGTTAACATAAGCCCTGAAGAAAAGGGTTTGATTAAGATTTTGGAACACAGAGGACATTCTTGGTGAGATTAACAATATAAACAAATGAAGGCAAGTATTAAGGAGGAGTTTGTTTTGTTAATGGTATAGGCAATATCCTAGATGGATGGAAAATTTATATTGGAGGAATAAAAGCTCAGAGTTAGTAATCAGATTATGGAAAGCCTTGAATATCAGTATGATGAAGTTTTTGAACATCCAGTTTCCAAATCAGTATTCATTTTTTTTTTAAAGGACCTATCTCTTTATAGTGTGCAGTGGAGGGGTTATGTCCTTAGACAAACAGGCTGTGAGTCAGTCAGCAAGCTGTTGTTTAGTCCTCATCCTTTTCAGTCTCACTGCTACCATCCTAGCTCAATTCTTCATCAGTTCCTTTCTGTATTATGTTGTCTCCTAATCAGTCTGTTAACCTTCAAATATTATCTTTTCTGGAATATTTGGAAGCAATATATAGGATAGATTCATCTTCAAAAAAAGTTTCTTTGTAAATACTATGTCCTTGCTTAGAGAAATGTCAGATGTTCTTCATTTTTCACAAGAAGTTGCTGAATTATTTTTTAATGTGTATCCACAATTAAACACTTGCCAAAATAATAACTATGTTTATACCCTATGTCTTTTCATTCTATTACTCCTTAATGTTCTATACATTTTCTTTTTGACATATATTTGCTATATTCTGGTCAGGTTTAATTACATACAAGATTTCTAACACTGTGTTTGTTTTTAATGATTTTTAGATCATTTAATTATTTGATCACTTGAAGATTTGGTGTTTTCTTTTTTTTCTTGATTTACTTTCTTTAAACTTTTTAAATTGATACATATTAGCTGTACATACTTTTGGGTACATGTGATTATTTGGTACATTCAGATAATGTAAATCAAGGTAATTGATAAATCTATCACCTTAGATATTTGTCTTTCTTTATGCTATCATATTTTTAGACAAATGGAAAGTTACATCTGTTAATAGGTGTATCCCACTGTAAGGAATAGCTGCCTTATTTTAAAAAGTAAATTACCATAAATTTAATCAGATTTTCCTTCTTGCCTCCATTTTCGTAGGTGGTGTTATGTTCATATATTTGCAGAACTTAACCTTAAACCAAGTTTGGAATTGGGAATGGAGAAAAACCTTTGTAAAAACTATTTTAAAAGGAGGTCGTTTTTAAGAAAATTATAATGTAACAGTGTCACATATTTCCTCCTTCACACTCCAAATCATACTCCAATTTGAAAAGAACAAAAATTTTACAGAATGTCCACTCTTTCATACCTTTTTCCTTATTTTGCACAACAAAAGTGAAAAAACAGAAAAAGTGTAATCCCATCTTAATGGAAATGACTGTGGCAGTCAAGAGTTTCAAATCTAGCTCCTACGGTGAAAGCAATCCTCCGCATCTCTGAAAGATTTCATCACTGTTATGTCTTTTATAAACATAACTTTTTGTGTGTCTCATCTGAGTTTCTTATTAAATAATCTCACTATTTTAACAGTTCCTTCATTATAACACTACAGGTGACCTGCTCAGATTTCTGTTTTAGAGCCTTCCTCTTCTTCTCTAGTAGCTTCCACAGTCTCCCACCCCTTTGCTGATTTGTATTCCCAAGCCAGTCTTTTTAGTTACAGTCTTTACTTTCTGATCCTTTTTCATCAGAGTATCAGCAATTTGGGGGCTTATTTAGAATCAAAGGGAATGCTAAACTTGCAGAAGACAATGACCATGCATACTCATTTTAAAAATGTCCCACAGCATTATACTGGAACATCATTGGACTTGGAGTCAAAAGACCTGACTTTGGGACTTGGTTCTGCTACTTTACTAGCTGTGTGACCTTGGGCAAATCACATAACTTCTCTGATTTTCATTTTGCTCATCTTTAAACAATGGAGCTAATAATACCTTCTTTACAAGTTTACAGTGAGGATCAAGTGAGATCATATAGTCAGTTGGTGTGGCTCACCTTTTGGGAGGCCGAAGCAGGTGGATCAGTTGAGGTCAGGAGTTTGAGATCAGCCTGGCCAACATAATGAACCCCTGTCTCTAGTAAAAATACAACAATTAGCCAGGCTTGGTGGCTCATGCCTGCAGTCCCAGCTACTAGGCTGAAGCAGGAAAATTCTGTGCCACTGTACTCCAGCCTGGGCAACAGAGCAAGACTTTGTCTTAAGAAAAAAAAAAAGAGATAATATATTTGAAAACTATTTGTACATTGTAAAATACTATCCAAATAATATTAACATAAGATAGACGGTACTTAGTAATATTTGCTGAATTAACTGGCAATCGTACTTCTTTCACTAAATTCCATTGGAGTGAGGAGGAAACCACTTTACTGAGTTTTCTTTAAAGAGTCTTAGAGGTTTTAGAGAACTTGCTTACAACAATCTCTTGTAGTTGAGGCCAAATGCCATTGTTTGGTTGGAGAAAAATTTCTAGTTTGATTTAATGCCTAGGACTTTGATTAGTTGGGGCTATTCTTTCTTATGACTAAACAAAGTGAGGTAGATTTCCCAAACTCTGCTCATGACCTCCTTCTAAAAAAGAAGACATCACTATGGCTAAAGAAGTAACACCTAATTCTGTGAAGAAAGTCAATGGCAACTTGATGGGGATAGAATTGAATCTGTAAATTACTTTGGGTAGTATGGCCATTTTCACACTATTGATTCTATCCATGAGCATGGAATGTTTTTGCATTTATTTTTGTATCCTCTCTGATTTCCTTGAGCAGTGGTTTGTAGTACTCCTTGAAGAGGTCCTTTACATCCCTTGTAAGTTGTATTGCTAGATATTTTATTCTCTTTGTAGCAATTGTGAAGGGGAGTTCACTCATGATTTGGCTCTCTATTCTTGGTGTATAGGAATGCGTGTGATTTTTGCACATTGATTTTTTTTTTTTGCATATTGATTTTATATCCTGAGACTTTGCTGAAGTTGCTTATCAGCTTAAGGAGATTTTGAGCTGAGATGATGGGGTTTTCTAAATATACAATCATGTCATTTGCAAACAGACAGTTTAACTTCCTCTCTTCCTATTGGAATATGCTTTATTTCTTTCTCTTGCCTGATTGCCCTGGCCAGAACTTCCAATACTATGTTGAATAGGAGTGTTGAGAGAGGGCGTCCTTGTCTTGTGCAGGTTTTCAAAGGGAATACCAGAAAAGAGCCCATATAGCCCACACAATCCTAAGCAAAAACAGCAAAGCTGGAGGCATCACACTACCTGACCTCAACCTATATTACAAGGCTACAGTAACCAAAACAGCGTGGTATTGGTACCAAAACAGATATATTGACCAGTGGAACAGAATAGAGGCCTCAGAAATAACACCACACATCTACAACCATCTGATCTTTGACAAACCTGACAAAAACAAGTAATGGGGAAAGGATTCCCTATTTAATAAATGGTGTTGGGAAAACTGGCTAGCCATATGCAGAAAACTGAAACTGGACCCCATTCCTTACACCTTATACAAAAGTTAACTCAAGATGGATTAAAGACTTTTAAATGCAAGACCTAAAACTGTAAAAACCCTAGAAGAAAATCTAGGCAATACCATTCAGGACATAGGCATGGGCAAAGACTTCATGACTAAAACACCAAAAGCAATAACAACAAAAGCCAAAATTAACAAATGGGATTTAATTAAACTAAAGAGCTTCTGGTCAGCAAAATAAAGTATCATCAGAGTGAACAGGCAACCTACAGAATAGGAGAAAATTTTTGCAATCTATTCATCTGATGAAGGGGTAATCAGAATCTACAAGGAACTTAAATTTACAAGAAAAAAAAACCATCAAAAAGTGGGTGACGGGTATGAACAGACAATTGTCAAATGAAGACGTTTATGTGGCCATCAAACATGAAAAAAGGCCCATCATCACTGGTCATTAGAGAAATGCAAATCAAAACCACAGTGAGATATCATCTCATGCCCGTTAGAATGGTGATCATTAAAAAGTTGGGAAACAACAGATGGTAAAGTGGATGTGGAGAAATAGGAACGCTTTTGCACTGTTGGTGGGAGTGTAAATTAGTTCAACCATTGTGGAACACAGTGTGGTGATTCCTCAGGGATCTAGAACCAGAAATACCATTTGACCCAGCAATCCCCTTATTAGGTATATACCCAAAGGATTATAAATCATTCTACTGCAAAGACACATGCACATGTATGTTTATTGCAGCACTATTCCCAATAGCAAAGAGGTGGAATCAACCCAAATGCCCATCAGTGATAGACTGTATAAAGAAAGTGTGGCACATATACATCATGGAGTACTAGGCAGCCATAAAAAAGGATGCATTCATGTCCTTTGCAGGGACATGGATGAAGCTGGAAATTAACACAGGAACAGAAAACCAAACACCACATGTTCTCATAAGTGGGAGCTGAACAATGAGAACACATGGACACATCCATTGGAGGAAAAATTAAAATTAATTTGCTTCCTAGATTACTGCTTTTTTGCAAGGTGGAGGATGCAGCGGGGATTATTTTTAAAGGAAGTCAGGCAAGTACTGATCAGCTTCAATAGTTTATATAGAGGACATAGAAGAGATTCCAGCATGACCACCTTTCTTTATTCCTTTCTTTTTCCCTCCTTCCTTTCCTCTGTATCTGCCTTCCCCCTAACCCCCACTTAACTTTTTCTAAGGTTAGCAGTCAACTCTTAGTTGTTGATAGGTGCTTAAGTAATTAGTATCACCCAGTTATTTTTAAATACCTGACTCCTTCCTTGATTTTCTTTTCTAGTCTTCTCAAATAACAACTATTTGCACCTGCTGTGTTTTGAAGTTTGCTACCTTGTGTGTATGCGTGTATGACTTAAAGTAACACAATTTGGAAACATGGGAGTCATCAAAATATTTAAATATATTTTTTCGGAAGTCTAAATTCTAATGAATATTTAGAAAGTTTTTATTGAGGGTTATTATGTTCTCAACATTATACCAGGTACTGAGGGGAAAAAGAAGGAAATAAGGAAGGAAACCAACCTTTCTTTGAGCGTTACTATGTACCAAGCCCTTTCACATATGTTATCTCATTTTATCTTCACAACAACACTGTGAGGTAAGTATTATGTTCCCCATTTTAAAGAAACACAATGAGGTTATATGACTTGCTTACGCCACTATCTGGCAAATGGCAGAGCCCACAGCATGAACCCATGTCTACCACAGCGAACCTAGAGTTTTCTGTTCATTTTCTTATTCCATAGATACATGATCTAGCCCTTGGCTTTGAAGAATTTATAGTAGCAAAAATACGCCACAAACCCTTGGAATTGTTATTTTGAGATGTTTTATGGCTAAGTTCTGAAGTAAGTTTTGCAATTAATATATGCAGCTAAAATTTACGAAAAGGAGATATCATTAAAGACTGAATTGTAAGCTTCTTTGGAAATTGAGATTGTTTGGAGAAATAGTAAAATTTTGAAAGACAAAGTTTCCAGGTAAAAAAGAATAGCATTGATTTGAAAAATTATTTCTGAGAAACTTTGGCTGAATTTCTTTTTATCTAATTGAAGTAAGCGAGTATAAAATCCTCAGAAATGAATGAAAGCTCCAGATGGTATATTATTTCCTTAACCCTGTATAGAGTGAAAAATATCAAATGAGGAAAAATAATGAATGATAAGAATAAATATAGTACTTGAAGTACTTAGCAGAATGCCCTAATCATATCAGACATTGTTTTCTCAGGACTGCAGTTAGGCACTAGCTACCCTGTTTGTTAGCTTACCTAGTGTTTTATTTGCAGTTTTCATAGTAACATTGCGTCTTCTCTCCTATTAGAATTCTTCTCTCCTAGTAGAATATAAAATCATTTTATTGACAGAAACACTCCGTTTTAAAATACTACCTACAGGTAATGAAGCTAAAAAGGTTTTACACTATAGCTTGGAAAGGGGTACATTATCTCTTTACATATTTAATTTCTAAAAATTTGCCTTTTATGTAGAGAAGTTGGGGTATTGTGGATGGGAAGTGGAGGGTGGGGGTAAGAGGATCACCACCTGCAGCCTGTGTATGGTAAGGCAACTGTAGTATATTTACTGTATATATTTTTTGCAATAAATTAATTATTGATAGCTCTATATATGAGTGTAGTGCCACCAACACCAGCTAGCCTTTGATACTGTGCTAAGTATCCGTGTACAGTTTTATCTTATTACTGATTTTAGCATTTTCCTCCATGACACCCTTCTATATCTGAAGGGTAAAAATAATTCTTTTTGCATATCTTTCTGACAACATTAATTTATGACCTTATTAAATTTACAGATTATTTTGGTTAAGTTGAATGTAGATACCTACCTAATTTATTTGTTGAATTTTTTTTTTAGTGTGTCATTTTTAACTTAAATACTTAGTTTCTAGAAAGAGGATTGTGTGTAATTAGTTTTTGAAATTGTAATTAGAAAGATGATTGTATGCCCATTATATTTGGTGCTTTAATCCCGTTTTGTAATTAATACATCAGAAATTAGGAGGACAATTACGATTTAAGGAAGTTAGGGAAAAAATTAATGTTTTTAAAGAGCCTGCTTTTTACAAGGTGCTTTATTTGTATAATTGCATTTTGTTATCACATGAACAACATGAAATAAATATTATTACTTAAAAAAAAGCTGGATGGTGAATCTGAGACCTAGAGAGATTGGAAAACTTTCCCAGAGCCTCAAAGCAAGTACATGGCAGAACTGTGATTTGAACTCTGATCTAACACCTGGTTTGAATGCATTTAATCATATATGGAGTTCAGAGATGACAACTCTCTTCAAATAATATGTAGTCATTACCCACAGAAATTTAGTCCTATGCCAGGTGTCACCCATTGGGTTAATAGTGGACTCTTATTGTTGTCAAGAGTTGAATTTATATAATAGTGATACTTTTTTTCTGCTAGAGCAAAGGAACAAATACAGATGTGGTAGATGGGTGGCTGATAAATTTGATAGAGTCTTATTATGTAATGATGAGCTGGTTGCTTAACTATCCTGGGACTCAGAATTTTGTCATTTGTAGAGTGAAGGCTCTATATCTAAAGTCCTTTCTTCTAACTCAGTGGTTTGCCTGTCAGCAGCAGATAATAATTTCTTGAAATATTGAGTGTACTGATGAGTAGTATAGTAATAAATTACCACTTGTTAAGTACCTTGTGCTACATACTTTACATATATATATATGTGTGTGTGTGTGTGTGTGTGTGTGTATATATATATATATATATATACACACATACTCATACATACACACACACATATATGCATATGTTAGTAAGATATATTTAATCTTACCACCAACATCCTTGAAGGACAATCTATTTTATAGCTCTAGAAAGTAGGCTCATGGAATTTCCCAATGGCAAGGAATTCTTTCAGAGTTGGAGCTGGGAGATAAACCCACAGCTTTTAAGTTTCCAGACCAGTGCATTTTCGTATTCCTACTTAACTAAAAGAACTCTGACTACCTTACATTAGGGCCTTGAGGTGAGAGGTTTTCTAGTGTGGGCAATTCAGAAGGTATGGGTTTTCCATGCCTCTAGACTAGTCTGTCTGTCAGTATCGTGGATCAGATCTTGTTATTCTTGACTAGTACATGAAGACATGAAGATGTATTTGAGAGCTTTTGGATAATTCCATTTAGAGAAATGGCAGCTTAATGTAGATGATTCAGTAGTATGTGAAGATTTCAGTGTAACTTTGCCAATTATGTCATAGAAGTCATAGGAGAGAGACTGAGTTTTTTAAGAGGCAGAATCATTGCATTTTTAACAAACTGAACTTGAGGGACATGTTTTATTGCTTTCTCTGAGTTGATACATGCAAAATTACCGGCTTTCTGATTTTTTTCACCTCTATATTTTTATTTTTATTTAAAAGCATTTATTATACATTGAGTAAAGTTAAATGAGGCCTAAGGCCACATTGGGAAGAAAGACCTTTAAGCCTTGGAATTTAGGAAAGATACAGAGGCTTTCTTTTGGGTTGGAAATAATACATAATCAAGCAGATGCTAATGAAAAAATGAAATGCAGGGGAAGAGAAAAGAGACTAGGGTGCCTGTTTGGAAGTTTTATAGAGGAGAGTACATTGCCCCTTTATTACAATAATGTTTCTGAACTATAATAAGGTCTTTCATTGCAAGTTCAGCTTTTTTCATTCATTTGTTTTGTGCTCTGCTTCCTCTGTTACTAATTGTCAGCACAATAGTCTTCCAACTATGAAGTCTCAGTGTCCTTTTGGACCAATTTGTCATTGTCTTTCTCCCTCACCCCCAACCCATGCACTCAGAATCTATTACTATGGTTGCATTTTTAGACATTTTTAATGTTTTAAAATGGCACTGCTTTTGAAACCTGCCAGAATAGTTCATGATAACTGAATCATCCAACCAGCAACAGTGTGCTTCCAAAAGCACACTGATAAAGTTTTTCTCTCTATAGGGTATTCTTGTAAGATAATGAAAAATAAACATCTAATACTCTTTACAGCGTTATTTCACGTGCATTGTTTCCTTTGTACTTAACGTTAGTCCTGTTGAATTTAGTCCTGCGGAACATTTTGTTAAAATATTTTTTGTTAAATTATTTACAGATTTACTGTTTGCCTCATAAATTGTTTGGTATTTCTGTTATGTCTCTGTTCTTTAGAGGTATCTCTCTATTCTTTACCTATTAATGGTCAAACTCATAAATTGTTTGATATTTCTGTGTTATATCTCTATTCTTTACCTATTGATGGCTTTTTTTAATAGACAGATTATTTTATTATGACTAATTAATCAGCAAAGTTGGCTTAGACTGAAAAGCCTGAACACTTTCCAATATTAGACTCCAGGCAGCTTTAGTTACATGTTAATTCATATTAGGTTTTTAACATGAATACATAAATGTGCTCTCAGCCTTGTTCCAACAATCTGATATTAACAGAGATTATTCAAATATAACTTCTATAAGGAAGTTCTGAAGCAGTTTAATAATACTTGACAGCTTATCTCTCACTTAAAAGAACTTTGTCTTATATGATCAGAGTTTGTTGGTGCTTTTCAATATAATGTCAATGTAGATGGCAGTTATTTTTAATGCATGACTGCTAACTAAAACATGGGTCAGTTTTCTCTGGGGAAAAATTTCAATTCTCTGTCACCTGTTTATATCAATTTATTTGCATAAAACTAGAAAGTGAAATATAGTTGACCGTTGAGCGATGCAGAGGTTAGGGCCTTCAGTCCTTGTGCAATCGGACATCCATGTTATAACTTTTGATTCCCCCAAACCTAGGTACTAACATTCTACTGTTGCCCAGAAGCTTTACCAATAATCTAAACAGTTAATTGACACATATTTTGTGTATTATGTGTACTATATACTGTCTAATGTAAACTAGAGAAAATGTTAAGAAAATCCTAAGGAAGAGAAAACATTTGCCATTCATAAGTGGAAGTGGATCATCATAAGGATCTTCATCCTCATTGTCTTCATGTGGAGTAGGCTGAGGAGGAGGAGGAAGAAAAGGGCTTAGTTTTGCTGTCTTGGGTGGCAGAGATGAAGAGGTGTGGAGCAGGTGGAAGGGGAAAGGCAGGAGAGACAGGCACACTTGGTATAACTATTGAAAAAATTCAATGTGTAAGTGGACCTGCGCAATTCAAACCTGTGTTTTCCAAGAGTCAACTGTTTTATAAAGGTTATTAGAAAAAAAACTTTATTTCCTTTTATGAGCAACCAACATCCTAAAAACTGTGTGTGATGTAAAGAGACATGAATTTAGAGCTAGAAAACCTGGATTTGAGACTCAGTTTTACCATATTAATGGCTTGATGATTTTGAATAAGTGATTTCAACATTAAATAGCTTCCTTTTTTAAAAATTTGTAAACTGGAAATGAACATACTTTAGAACTTAATTGAGAGGATTAAGTAAGAAATAATTTATATGAAATCTTAATGTAGTGAAGCAACTGATAATATGCTAAAATAATTAGTAGTTATTTAAAAAATAAATTTTGGAGAAAGATATAATGGAAAGCAAAATTTTCCTGCTGATTTAAATTGGCAAAGATTTAAGATGAGAGTTTTTTTTCCCTCATTCTTCTAGAGATCAGTGAATGAGCTGATTATTTTACTTTACTTCATTTAGCTTGCTCTCTGTCAATTAAACCAGATTTTAAAATGAAGTGTTTCTGTTGCTGCTGTTGTTTTTGCTGTAGTAAAGGCCCAGGAGACCTCTTTATGTCTGTGTCGCAGCCGTCTTTCAAAGCCAGGCTACCTTATTTGGAGTTAGAATTCCTGAATGCAAAGAAAACACATCTAGACCTTACCCTTAAAGTTTAAAGAAGGTAGAGAGTACTTTCCGAAAAGGTCTTTTTTTTTTTTTTTTTTGGAGACAGAGTCTTGCTCTGTTGCTCACACTGGAGTGCAATGGCATGGTCTTGACTCACTGCATCCTCTGAGTTCGAGCAATTATCCTGCCTGAGTCTCCCAAGTAGCTGGGGTTACAGGCACCTACCATCATGCCTGGCCAAGTTTTTTGTTTTGTTTTGTTTTGTTTTGTTTTTAGGAGAGATGGGGTTTCTTCATGTTGGCCAGGCTGGTCTTGAACTCCTGACCTCATGTGATCTGCCCACCTTGGCCTCCGAAAGTTCTGGGATTACAGGTTTGAGCCACTGTGCCCTGCTTCTATATTTGATTTTTTTTTTTTTTTTTTTTTTTTTTTGGAGATGGTACATACCGCTTGTTGCCCAGGCTAGAAAGCAGTGGCATGGTCTCAGCTCACTGCAACCTCTGCCTCCCCAGTTCAAGTGATTCTTTTGCCTCAGCCTCCTGAGTAGCTGGAATTAGAGGCATGTGCCACCAGACCTGGATAATTTTGTATTTTTTAGTAGAGACAGGGTTTTTCCATGTTGGTCAGACTGGTCTCCAACTCCTGATCTCAGGTGATCCTCCTGCCTTGGCTTCCCAAAGTGCTGGGATTACAGGTGTGAGCCACTGCACCTGTCCTATATTTGATTTTAATGGAATTATTGGATTTGTTTATAATCCTTCACAGTTCATTGTTTATTTGGACAGTGCTTTACTCTGGATGAGTAGGCCTACCTTTTAATTTTTCTCTAAGGGGGTAAAAAATCCTTTATTATTTACATCTAATCCTTTCTATTTTTCCTATGGAAAGAAACATATCTCAAGTGTTAGAGCTGTTGCTCCAAAATCAAGAATGTGATTAGGGTGCAAAAAAAATGTATATCTATCTATCTATATTTTAATTGATGTTATTAGGAGTTATTTAAACATATATATATGCTTAAAACATGCATTATTCTTTTAAAATATTTATTAATCTTAGCGGTGGTCTAAACCAGGCGATTTAGGTTATCTTTATTATTTAAAAAATTTGTTTAAAAATAAATACAGCGCCTCACTATGTTGGCCACATTTTGGCCTCAGGCAGTCCTCCTGCCCCGGCCTCCTGAAGTGTTGAGATTACAGGTGTAAGCCACTGCGTCTGACCAGACAATTTAGGTTTTGAAGAAATAATTATCTCAGGTTTTGGGTGGAAAGAAATCATAAACTTTTTTTTTTCCTAAAAGAGTGTGAACTTTAAAATATTGAGGATATTTTATGAGGAAAAAATAAGTTATGAGAAATTATATTGTTTCTGAAATGTTTCTTGAAGCTTTTCTTAAAATTCAGTTTTTATGTGCTTAGATTTTGATGAATCTAAAAGAACTATGAGAAGTATTCCAAATTCCCTGAAGCTTATAGTTAAGAAGTTTCACTCAAAACAGTCAAGTAAATCACAGCATATGATAAAGTACCAGCATATGGGATATAAATAATAAGTGTAGATCTTCAGGGATAGGGAGTATGAACTGTAATAAGAAGATCTTGAGTGACTAGAATCTAAGTAAAAAGGAAGGGAGCATGTTTCAGGTGAGAGAAACAGCATGAGTTGTTAAATCCTGAAGTTAATCAGAATTTTTAGGGGACAGTGAAGAGACATGTTTATTAGCAGAAAGTACTCACAGTTTGGCAGTGAGGAATACAGTTTCAAACTTTTTGTTTTAATTAATGAGGCTTCCTTATGAATAGCTTTGAAAGTCAGGCTAAGAAATGTATTTGAACATTGTCCTGCAGACAGGAAAATATTTTTGAAGAGAATGACATATAGATTAAGAATTTGGGTAGGACTCATCTAACTCTAGTAGTATGTAGAGCAACTTAGGGAGAAGGGTAGAAAAGGGAGACCACCTGGGAGATCTTTTCAGTGATAGGGATTTTGACACACAGATTGGGTGTCTGCAGTGGGACAAAAAAAAAATGGATGATTGCAAGAGTAATAATGAACAGACTGTTAATAGGAATGTTAGTGGCTTAGCCATGAGGGTTGCAAGAGAAGGATGAGTCAAAGATGACTGAGGAAGTGTTTCTTGGGTGATTAGGAAAATGATATGGAAATAAAATAGAAAAACTATACTGGTATAGTAATTTTCAACTTGGAAGCTAGAACAACAAAAAACAAAACCCTTTTGGATATCTTGAGGATGAGGTAGTATAGGGCCTCAAAGGAGATGCTAGTTTTGCCACATGGGGATGGAGCTTGATGAGAAGGGCTGGGACTGAAGAAGCAGGTTTTAGAGTCATCAGACATCAGGTGTCAGTTATGCAAAACCACTGGGAAGCCCATCTATAATTAAACCCAAAGTCCTTACCAACTCGAACATCTTTCTAACCTCATCTCCTACCTTTTTCCTAACTTACTTGACTCCAGTTACACCGGACTTCTTGCTATTTCACAAATACATCTGTGGGGTTTCTCCAGCTGTGAGTCTGCACTTGTGCTGTTCTCTCTGGTCAGCTCATTCCTCCAGTGCGTAATCTGCATTGGCCTCTCATTTCGTTTGAGACGTCCTTTTTAATTAATCTTTCTAAAATAATATCACCTCCTTGTCACTTTACCTCAATGACCTAATTTTTCTTCATATTGTTTACAAGCACCTACTATGTTATAAATTAATTGTTTTGCTTGTTTATTGTTTGACTACTCATCCCCTCAGTAAAATATAAGCTTTATGAAAATTAGGGACTTTGTTTTGTTCACTGCTATTCAATGCCTAGGTTGCTGGCTGATATACTGTGGGTACTTAACAAATATTGTTTAAGTGTAGATTTACTGGGACAAATGGTCAAAAAATAAAAGCATGACAGAAAGGTCTGAGCCTAAGAGAGCAACTCCATTTGGAAGTAGAGGCCCTAAGAAAAACTAATGAATGGTATGAGATGGTAGTAAAACTGGGCAAGTCAGTGTCATGTAAGTCAAGGAAAAGGAACTCAAAGGATAGGGAGCCAAGAACATCAAATGCTGCAAGGAAATGAAAATGAGAACAAGGAAGATATACCTGATGAAAAGGAGGCTTCAGTAGAGTGGTGGAAACCACAGTTTAGCTAGTTGGTTAAGGCATGGGAAACAAAGGCCAGCCTTGTAGATAATTTTGAGTGATTTACCAGCAAAATGAAGGAGAAGAACTGGGGCTATTAGGCAGAGGAAGAGCAGCATTGAATACAAGTGCTTTAAAGAGGGACTTTAAGGCCGTGTGTGGTGGCTTACACCTGTAATCCCAGCACTTTAGGAAATTGAGGCAGGTGGATTCAGGAGTTCAAGACCAGCCTGGCCAACATGGTGAAATGCTGTCTCTACTAAAAATACAAAAAATTAGCCAGGTGTGGGTGGCGGTTGCCTGTAATCCCAGCTACTTTGGAGGCTGAGGCAGGAGAATCACTTGAACCTGATAGGCAGAGGTTGCAGTGAGCTGAGAATTCAGCACTGCACTCCAGCCTGGGTGACAAAACAAGACTCCATCTCAAAACAAAACAAAAAAAAGTGACTTTGTGCATCTTGGTCTATGTTTATTATTTATTTCACTATGGTATGTATGCACTGGTAAGCTACTTTGAAGATATGTGAGTGGAAATTATCTCATTGGTACAGATGGAAACTCGAGGCGTTTAAGTTGTAAGTTATTCTCAATAGGAGCTAAATGATGGGTACACATGGACGTAAAGATGGAAATATAGGCAATAGGGACTCCAGAAAGGGGAAGGGTGGGACAAGAGCCCGAAAACTACCTATTGAGTACTGTGTTTATTATTTGGGTGATGGGTTCACTAGAAGCCCAAATCTCAGCTTTATACAATATACACATGTAACAAACCTGCACTTGTACTTCCTGAATCTAAATTTGTTTTGTTTTGTTTTGAGATGGAGTCTCGTTCTGTTGTCAGGCTGGAGTGCAGTGGCGTAGTCTTGGCTCACGGCAGCCTCTGCCTCCCGGGTTCAAGTGATTCTCCTGCCTCAGCCTCCCGAGTAGCTGGGACTACAGGCATGTGCCAACACGCCCAGATAAATTTTGTATTTTTTAGTAGAGATGAGGTTTCACCATGTTGACCAGGATGGTCTTGAACTCTTGACCTTATGATCTGCCCGCCTCAGCTTCCTAAAGTGCTGGGATTACAGGCGTGAGCCACCGCACCCAGCCTAAATTTTTTTTTTAAAAGCTGTATCATAATCAAATCTAATAAAACTATTCTTTAGTATTACCAAATACAAATTCATATTCAGATTTCCCACTTGTTGCCTAAAACTGGTTCGTTTAGACCAGAATGCATTAAGGAGAACCATGCATTGCATTTGATTCTTATAAATCTTTTAAGTCCCTACTAGTCGAGTATTAGGCTACCCTCCTTACCCATTTTTGGGTACATTCACTTATTATAGAAACTCCAACATTTGTCCTGCAAAACAACTCTCTTCTGGAATTCTCTGATTGTTTCTATGAGATGTCATTTAACTTTTTCCTCTACCTCTGTATTTACTGTAAAAGGCAGTTAGATCTAAAGATTCCGTCAGATTCATATTCAGAATTTTTATCAAGATTGTTTCCTTGGTGAGTCTGTGTACTTTATATTGCATTATGTCAAGAGGTACCTAATATTTGGTTGACCAACTGTTAGTAATGCTATCATTGTTCACTGGGTTATGGTGGTGACAGCGTCATCTCTTCATTATAAACTTAAGCTTCCCTCAAGTGGTTGCCAGATAATCTGTGGTTTGACATGTTGGCACTAATGATTTTTGCCTGAATCAATTATTTTGTTAGCTATTTTTTAAAATTTGATTTCAGTTAGCCAAGGCACAGGTAAATTGGCATAGTGTGTTAGTCATTCTGTTCATTTATTTATTTGAGACCAGATGTTTAGGTGTAAGTACTAGAAATCAAATAGTATGGACCTTCCCCTAAGGGAATTTTCAGTCTGATGTACATTCTTGTTGGATTGTTTAAAAATTTTGTTATCATATCCCAGCTTCATTCTAAGCTTTTCTTAGAAATAGTGCTCATAATTATTTTTCAGATTTTAACATGTAATTCAATAACATGTTATGTAATGAATGTTTAGATATCCTGTGTACATCTGAATAATTGACTTTTATTTGTTTCATGCATTATGACTATAAATAAACTGTTTACTCTGGTGCATGAGTACAGTGGAGTCTTATGCCACCATTAAATATAATGATGTACATCTTTATTTACTGAAATGGAAAATATCCAAAACACATAATGTCATCAATTATGGTCTCATTTTTATTTTAAAAAGTGCTTAGAAAAGGTCTAAAAATGTGTGTATTCAAACATTCATAATGATTATATCTGAATGGTGGGATTATGAGTATTTTTATCTTGCCTATACTTAGGAACTTTTCTGTATTAAGCGTGGATGATTTATATAGTGAAAGTAAATCAAGAAATATGTTTAAAAACCAACTTGCCCACATAGCAATGTGAATTCACTTATGTCACCAAGCTACACACTAAAAATGGTTAAAATGGTTTATTTTATGTCATGTATATTTTACTACATTTTTTAAAAGTCCATGGCTATTGTACTGCAAAAAACAAAATCAAAGCCAAAAAATCAAAATGCCTAATTCCTTGAGTCCACTAAGTGTTTACAGGCCTCTTATAATTCTGTTAGTAAATGTCTCACGTCATTTTTATATGTTAACTATTGTCTCAAAATGACCACAGTATTTTTATTTGAAATTTCAAGTAGGCAGTGGGTATGCAGAGAACAGTTGTTCCAGAAGACTCTTGAGGTGTATGTTTGTTTAATTAGAGGCAGGATTCTGTCGGCAAACAAGATAGAGAAATGTTGATGGGGAAAATATTGGCTCTGTAAATGTGCTTTTGGTAAATGGTAGTATCTGTAGTGACCATATTTATAAAAGAAAAATGTGTTAGGAGAAGTTCACATTAACATATCATGATTTCAAATTCAACTCAAGTTCATAAATAGTATTTCATGTTAATTCCAGAATGGTGGTTTATGATAATTAAAATGTCACAATTTGGAACGTGGATCATAAAGTGAAAAACATCTTCTAGAGGGAAATGTAATGTTAGTAACCCAATCTTACTCCCCTTATTTATTGAACTCCTTGTATTATGGAATCAAATGTAAGAACTTAGTTTTCTCTCCTCTTTCCTGTGTGGAGAGAGGTATGTTGAGTCTGGATGATAAACAGGCAAATGGTTCAGACAAAAATAACTAGAAATGTGAAGCTGGATTGATGCAAGTCTGCAGATCACTTTTCCATTATTAGTAGTTGAACATTTTTTAAATCATTAACTTCATTAGTATTGCAGAATGTGAGAGGCAGCAGTGAAGGAACTCATTGCCTTCCTTTCTGCTATCCTTACCACTTTCTTTCCCTTCAGCTTCTCATTCTAAACCACCTCCCATTACTCCTACCTAGAGAAACTAGATGTGATGGATCAGGATCCTGCTAGGGGATAATCCTCACTCACGTCCATCCTTATACTGTGGAGAGAACCAAAGGCAAACACAGTGGAGCCCTCTCCCACTCAAACGTTGTTATCAGTTGAAACTTATCCTGGATTTCCTTATATGAGAAAAAGTGTCATAGATGGGAGAAGGGCCAAGCACAGGGAAGGTATGGAGAAGACAGAGAAGAGGGAACAGATAGTCCTGTTGCTTTGACAGATGATTACTGATTTTTAAGGCACTTTTCCTAGCACTGTATTCTCTTCAGAAGAGCATGGAATTGGGATTGAGATAGACTTGGAATAAATCCTTATATAGTGACTCACAGTTGTGTGTTTTGGGGCAAATTATTTAGCTTGTCTTGAGTCTCGTAAGTTCACTCATTTAAAAAATGGAAGATAATAACATCTTTTAGGTTTGCCTTTTGGATTAAATAAGATTTATGCACCACTCTGTGCAGTGCCTGGAATGTAGTGATCATTCAACAGTTAGCTGCTGGAATTGCTCCCTACCAGGACACCTGCCTCACCTAAATCACCTTCTGCTCAGTGGATTAAATGAATCTCTTTAAGGTTGATGTACTGAGTCTTAAATGGGCATTATGCTTTTTTGCTCCTAGATAGTGAAAACATTAAACAAAATAGAAATGCTTTTTGTTCCCTTCAAAGAATCTCCATGGTGTATCATAGTTTAAGACCTGAAAAATAAACTTGATTTATGGTCATCATAACTCAGAGCCACCATTATTTCATTATGTGATTTAATGAAAAATGGAATCTGTTATGCCTTTTTTTTCCCCCCACATTGGATGTTAGAATTTATTTTAGAAAGAATAAAATTAGTGTTTAAATGGCTAAAGAGGTTGGTTGAAATGAAACCTTTAAATATTTTAATAAAATCTGAACAGATGAACTCTAAAAAATTTTTTTAGTGTATGTATTTCTTGATTTGACATGTTGCAGTTCCTCTAATTGGCTTTCAGGTTTGTAGAGTAATTACAGCTTTGAACAAACTTTTTCATCTGTGGCTTAGAATGGTGTAAAGTAAGCAGAACATTTGAAATTCAGCTTGTGGTTCATGTTGCTCAGGAGAGTTTAACTAGTGTATAACTATCTAATATAAGTACCAATGTAACAACACTGAAAAGTATCATGTGTTTTAATAAAAGTTAGCTGCCTGGGATTTTGTGTAAGAACATTTAGTGATGTGTGTGTATTACATGATTCCAAAAATCATAGATAATCACTTGGTTAGTAACTTTTTAGAATCTCTGTCCAAAATTTCTACTTCCGTTTTTAAAATTTGATATGTATTAAATGATTCCAAAAATCATAGATAATCATTTGGTTAGTAGCTTTTTGGAATTTCTGTCCAAAGTTTCTACTTCTGTTTTTAAAATTTTAAATTGCCCTACCTTGTTTTGGCAATCTTTACATAACCAAAAGGAAAATATGCTTCTAAAGAAGTATTGGCTAATCCGTATATTAACCACCATTTCCTTTAAGAATCATGTGTTTTCGATTTCTTCTTATGGCCAACATGCAACAACTCAAAAGTTTTTCTATTTACTGGATCACTGGTTTTAACATGGTAATTTAGAGTTTTAACTTTTTTGAATTTGGATTCAGCTTTTTAAGTTACATTTGTTTGGTACAGTAACAAATCCTAAGGCATTGTGGTATTTTCTGGGTAGTGATCCAAGTACCACTGGAATATCTTGGTAATAACTGCTTCTCTTTTCTACAATCTCAATTTAATGGGTGTTATTTAGAAATCGAATGTGTTTGTAGAGTCATACTGAGACCTATAAAATAAGAGGTTTATTTCTATTATACTGTTTGTTTGTAATTACATGTAACATTATTTTTTTGGACTAGAGGGTTCACAGGGATTTGATTAAATCATTTATAGCATGAGTAAAGTACTACTTCATAATTACATGAGTAGAATGATTAATAAAGTATGGTATGTGCTGTGAACTCATAGAGTTTCTTACTCAATTTTTGTGCGCCCAGAATTTTGCGTAGTGATTGGCCCATAACTGACATTTCATATATGTCGTTTGGTTCATGAATACTTAGCAGATTTAGTAAGAACAGTCAAGTTGTGCATAACTACTTAGTCATTATGTTATATTCTAATATTTTTCCAAACCCCTCCATACATAAATACAAATATTTTATTCTTTTCTAAGACATTCCTTTTCAGTGATCTGCTTGAGAATGGTAGTTAAAGTAATACCTTTTATCGTTGTTTTTCACAGGCTTATAAATTACAGTAATTAATATTTGGAATCTGGTAACATAGTATTTTAAGTAGCTTCTAAAATTCTAGTGTTGAGAAGTTCTTTAAATTACAGCATTTAAACTTCATTTAGATATAGTGTTGAAAATAGTTAATTCATAATAGCCCTTTTAAAGATGATGAACCTGAGGGCTTAGATATAAAATACTTTGAAGAGGATCACACTGCTGAATGTGTTAAAGGCTGAATTTGAATTTCTTATTCAGATTTCAAAGTCCATTATCTTAATTACCTTCTGTCACCATCATGGGAACCTGAAGTGAAACTGAAATAGTGAACCTCAGACTGGGCATTCTTTCTTTGCTTCTTTGCTCTATTTCTCTGTACCTCATAGTTTATTCTTGAGTATTTCTCTTGGGCCTGCCCCTCTTTTAAGTGTCTGTCCTCCATTGTTTACTTGAAAGCCAGTCAATCAGTTGCCCAGTCATCAAGTATTTATTATATACTCCTATGTGCTGTCACTGTCCTAGGTGCTGTAAGAAGAATTGTGCACATAATTCCTTTTAAGTAATATAGTTATAAGACCAAATTAACATTTGTTAAACACATGCAGGACAATGTAGTGAACCATTGGCTGGAAATTTAATAGGAGTTTCAAAAAGAAAGATATGGGGAGGAGCAGTGGGCTTCAAAGAGAATCAGACTGATGGGCAGAGTCAGTCACAGGAATTGGTTGGCTCTTTGTTAGTATAATATCTGATATTATAAAATTTAGGTCTTTCAAATGAACAGTATTTTTATTGCTTATTTTTTATGGAGTACTATATTTGGTATTTTTTAAATTTCATATTTAAAAAATACATAATACTGCTATACAAAGTTTAATTGTGTTACAATAGAATTTATAACCTATTGATTCTACCACCTTTTCATTATCTGACACATCCCCAGGTTCTGACTTCCCTCCATACCCATTTTAAACTTTTTAGTGGATTATCGTAATTACTCCCTTGCCTTGCTTCCTCTCTTCTTTTCTGTTTTCTTGCTTTGACAGACTTACTTGGTTAAAATACACCCTTGCTTAAATTCATTTCTTTATGTTCCTCACCTGTACACATGCAGCTGAATATATCTGGGAGAAAATATACAACCGTGATCTCTGTCATTACTTTAAATTCTTCATTGTTAAATTCAGATTGGTCCTTAATGCTACTCGGCAGTCACGGCATATTTCCCTAGTCTGTTTGTACTTCCATTTTCCCAGAGTACCATTTCATATCTTTCTGTTTTTTTTTCAGAGCCCAATGGATCCTTTTGCAACCTTATTTCTGATGACTTTACGTCCTAATTCATTGAAAAAATAAGACAGAAGCAGTGAGAAAATAATTTTTATCTGCTTCTCCTTGCTTCTATACTCCTAATTGCTTTTGGGCCCTTATATCTTCTCTCTGATTTCATCACTAAACTATTTATACTCCTGATTAGAGCTACCTCTTTACTTGTCCAGTAAATTTAATCCCTTCTTGCTTACATAGGAAGATTGCTCCAGAAATTATCTTTTAGTATCATCAAAATTAACTTATTTTTTGGATTATTACTATCAGAATTCATTCATTTGGAAAGTATTTATTGAGTACTATGTGTCAGGCATAGTTCTAAGTGCTAAGAATATGTGAGTGGAGTTTATAATTTGTTGAAAAGACAATAAGCAAAAAAGATACTAAAAAACTTCATCACCAATATTAGAAAATGGTAACATTGTATGGAAAATAAAAAGTAGAGCAGATAAGATGGAGGGAAAGTCCTAGGTAAGGGGTCCAGATTGCAGTATTAAATAGGATGATTAAAGTAGACAGCTGTGTGGGTGTGTGAGGGGGAAAGAATGCTAGGCAGAAGGCACAGCTTAACAAAAAGCTCTAAAGCAGAAAGAGTGTAGCGCATTGTTGAGGAAATGCAGGGAAGCCAGGGTGGCTGGCAGAGTAGCCTGAAAGAGAATACTAGGGAAGTAGGTCGGAAACTTGAGTGGGGTTGGTGGGAGGGTCAGATTACATAGGACACCAGTGGATCACTTACAGGCCCTAGTCTTCCATTATTAGTGAACTGAAACACTGCAGAACTTTGTTGCAGATCTTCATTTTAAGAAGATTTCTGGCTGCTGTGTTGAGAACAGACTGCAGTTAGGGGCAGGGGAAAGCTATTCTAAGGTTTTTGGAATCATCAGGTGAGAGACAATGATGACTTAGTCTGAGGTTGTGGAGGTGGTGAGAAGTTGTCAGAAACTGGTTATGTGTTTAAAGTGGAAACACCAGGATTTGCAGAAGGAGTGAATATGATGTCGGAGAAGAGAAGACTCCAAGGTGATTCTCAGGTTTTCAGCACGGGCAATTTAAAGATTGGAGGTGTCATTATCTGAGATAGAGAAAGCCATAGTAGAGGTTGGCAGAAGGAGGAGCAGGGTTGAGAGAGGTCAGGAGTTCACTTTTGGACATGTTCAGATGTCTCCCAGAGCAGTTTCTGTCTTTAACTTACATAGTCTCTCAACATCTCTAAATAGGAAGAATCCGGTCTTAGGGCAGCTGGGAGGTTTAGGCATTGGGTACTGAGAATCTAAAGGAGAATTACAAAAGTGGAAAAAGCAGTTATGAATGGTCTCCCATTTACAATAGTTCAATGTAATGATATTTTTTTACTTCACCATGGTTCTAACAGCAGTGCACACTCAGTGGAAACTGTATTTCAAATTTTGGATTTTTGTCTTTTCCTGGGCTAGTTATTTGCTGTATGATACTCCCTAGTGATGCTGGGCAGCAGCAGCAAATCACAGATCCCAGGCAACCATGTGATCACAACATGCACGGTAGATACTATACAGTGTACTGTGTTGCCAGCATTTTTCTGGATGCTCTTATGTTTTGCATATTCACATCTCATCATGTCGACAAAACACCCATCTATGTGTAGTATTCAATACTCTACTACAAAACAGGCTTTGTGTTAGATGATTTTGTCCAACTCTAGGCTAATGTAAGTGTTCTGGGCATATTTAAAGTCGGCTAGGCTAACCTATGATGTTTGGTAGTCTAGGTGTGTTAAATGCATTTTGCCTTACAATATTTTTGACTTACAGTGGGTTTATTGGGATGTAACACAGTCCTAAGTCGAGGAGCGTTGGTAATTGCAAATGGCACCAGTCTCAAAAAGGAGGATCACTTTATGTTTCAATCTGGGTGATGGAAAAATTATGAAAGCCAGGAGGAGGAATCAGTTTTAGGGGAAAGATACTGAGTTTGGTTTTAGAGGTGGTTTAGTAATTCAACCAGGTAAATTCACTATGTATTTAGACGTGTGTCTTAAAGTGGAACTCCGAGGTGGAAAAAGTTTCGATTTTGATTTTGGTAAACTGAGAGATGATTGCTGAAAACATGAAAACTTGTTAGAAAATAAAAACTAAGCAGAGATCCTTGGTTGAGTGATTTCTCACAGTGTAAAGGGCCAATAAAGAGCTAATCTGGGGCTAGGCACAGTGGGTCAAGCCTGTTATCCTAGCACTTTGAGAGGCCAAGGCAGGTGGATCACTTGAGGTAGGGAGTTCAAGACCAGCCTGGCCAACATGGTGAAACTCCATCTCTCCTAAAAATAGAAAAATTAGCTGGGTGTGGTGGTGCACACCTGTAATCTCAGCTACTCTGGTGGGGGAGGCATGAGAATCACTTAAACCCAGAAGGTGGAGGTTGCAGTGAGCCAGGATTGCGCCACTGCACTCCAGCCTGGGCAGCAGAGTGAGACTCCGTCTCAGGGGGAAAAAAAAAAAAAAAAAAATAAGGCAGCTAATGACTTGGAACTATAAAGGCATAGAAGAGATAGTTAGTTGATAGTTGGTAATGATGGAGATAGGACACAGCAGATAAGCACTGAGAAAAGACTTGAATTTTTTGACTGAGATAAATTAGTTTCTTCCAAAAGAGCAGAGTCAGCAGACAACCCTACCCTATTTTCTCTTGGTGTCCAACACCACTTAATCCTTTAAAGCCCAGCCCAGATGTATACGCAATAATAGTTAATGGTTATTGAAAGCTTACGTATTTCGTATTATGCTAATATTACATGAATTTATTATTCTCACATCAATTCTGTGATGTGGATACTGTTAAATTGTTTCTCATTTAACTGTTGAAGACCAGAGAGTTTAATTAATTCGTCCAAGTTTGTGTGGTTAATGGTACGAAAAAATAATTGAATCCAGGCACACCAGTGTCAGAATCCACACTTTTAGGCGCTACACTGTGCACACGTTCTTTGACATTTTCCTAGTTATTCGCGAACAGAATTTAATCACATTTAGACTGACTGGCTCTCCGAGCTGCGGATACTAGGAGTTACAGGCAGTTTATGTTGTCAAAAGGCTTATAATCTAGGTAAGGATAAGTGACATTTGTCATTTTCTTAAAATGATAATACTGTAAGATAGTCTATGGTAAGTGACAGATGAGGGATATGGTAATAAGTAATGACAATTTAGAGGATGAAATGGTCAGTCTAGGACCAGGTGTTATGGAAGATTTCATGGAAGGAGTAGTGTTTGATCTGGACCTGCAAGAATCAGTATTATTTTGACTGCAGGTGATGCATATGAAGAGGTCGAGTAAGTCGGGACAGTATTTCAGATAGTGAGAACAGCTGAAACAAAGGCATATTTATGCCTTTGGAAAAAGGAAGATGTGTTTGGGGAAATTTACATAGTCCAGTTGAGGTGGTTAATGTGGCCAGAATAGGTGAAGGATTGGAAAGGAATACTAAGGTCAGGTTGTGAATAATCCTGAGTGGAGATCCATACAAAGCTGTGAGTTTGCAGTGGATTTTGTTTAAAATAGAACTCTGCAGTTCTCAGTTATTTACTTCTTGGTTTAAATATATGCCTATTTAAAGAAACATTTTATTTTATTCCTAGAATGCCAGTTAATGAAAACAGAACGACCAAAGCCAAACACATTTATAATCAGATGTCTCCAGTGGACCACTGTTATAGAGAGAACGTTTCATGTAGATACTCCAGAGGAAAGGTAAGAAATTGATTTTCCCTATTTTGTGAAAAAGCAGTCAATCTAAAGACATATTTGTATCTGACTTCATTATTTGTAAATATACGTCAATATATTTTAAAATGCTATAGTCTATAAATTCTTGTTTCTGGTATAACACGTGAATAACAGTGGCTTACAAAATAATATTTAATAAATCAGAATCTCTGGACACGCTAGAAGATATACTTCAGAGGAACAGAACATTTAAAGGTTAAAATATAAATTTAAAAAGACATTTTTATAGCCAACTACCTTTTTTTAAAATTGTAGAATTGATTGTATTCGTACTTGAAATTCCAAGGCTAGTGATAGCAAAAGATGGCAAGCAACATGCATTCTAAATTAATTGCAAGTGGCTGCCTGGAGCACTGTGTTGCTAAGGATTCTGAGATTGGGTCTTAGGAGCAGGAAGGATTAATTAGCATTGACTGTCATTTTTAAAGAGGGTCGTGACAACATTGTCACTGTAGTAACCAACTCATCAACTTGATCAGGTCCACTTTTTATCCTCCTGATCTATCAATTTTTACAACCACTTCCCAATTCTATATCTGCTCACTTTGATACTGAGTTAGGTCCAGTGACCACAGTCACAAAATCATCATCGTGCCCATGTTACTAAATTGATCCTAATCAGCAACTTTGTGAAGTTAAATCTTATTAGCCTTATTTTCCAAACGAATAAAGTTTTAACAGTCTTGTCTAAAATTTTAGTAAAAGCAAAATGGTAAAGTATTATTTTAATAACACTTCTGATAGTAAATGATAGTATATCAATAAGAAATGTAGAAAAGAATTAAGCACTGATACATTCTTTTGTATACTTCCAAAAGTATACAGATATATTTAGGCTTTTGTGTAGATATATTTAGGCTTTTAGTATATATACAGTTCTGGGTGTGGATCCCCAAACTCCTATCCTGCCTTCTCACCCTTCCCTCACCCCCATCTATCCTGGGCCCTTTCTTCCCTGATAATACTGAGCTTTTAGTTTGTTTGTATCTCCACCCCATGACCCATAAACATTAAGTTGGGCTAATTCCTATTTATCTTTTCAGATCTGAGCTTAAAATGTCATTTTTCCACAAAACTGACTCTTACAGACTAGTCAGTTTCCCCTGCTATATGCTTACTTATTTCTTTGTACCTTTCTGTCAAGTATATTTTATAACTGTACTCCTTCCTTGCCTTTCTCACTAAACTTTCAGATTCTTGACAGCAAAGATCATGGCTTCCTCACTCATTTTAAAAATCTTTAGCATATAGTCCATGGCCCAACACAGTATTTATTGTCTGGCTAGATAAGTGGAACTTTTCCCATGTCAATGTATATTCTTTGAAAATATTATTCTTAGTGGATTTATGACAACTTTTGAAGTACAGTTCCTTTTGTCATTTGTGTTTACAAAGCTGGATTTATGTCAGATCTTAAGACTCTAAAATCCTTTGCTATTCCCATAATAACATACTACTCTTCTGAACAACTAGTTTTCATTTGTATTTATGACTATAAGAAAAAAAACAGTATTCTTACAAATGAAAAACAACATACTTATATTTGCCATTGGTATGTGCATTTCTGAATACCTCTAGAATCTGGTGTTTGGAAATTCTGTATGACTTTAGTGTAATATCATTGAAGACTTAGAGACAGTTAGTGAGAGTTAGAAAAACTCTTTAAACATTCTGCCCAGTCTGCAATTTTTACCTGTCGTAAACTAAATGTGTATCTCTCACCTATCTTGTATTTATTTCAGTTCATGAAATAAGGTTGGACTCTATTTTTTCTCAATGGGGAGCCCGTCGTCTCATCTTTGTTTATTTGATAATCCATTTTTTACCCCCACACATACACATATTTGGGTTTTTAGGATTTAGTCTTTTTTTTTTCCCCTTTGACTTTTCTGTATTCTAATATTAACACCATGTGGCTTTAATTAGAGAAATTTGATAAAATTTTTAACTACTAATATAGCAACATTTCCCTTATTTTTTAATAAAAATGTTCTTAGCTACATTAGTGCGTTCTTTTTAAAAATTGTAAAAAATTACATAATGTGAAAATCTCTTACATTTTTAAGGGTATAATAGAGTATTGTTAACTATGTGTGCATATTGTTGTATAGCAGATCTCTAGAACCTTGTCATCTGGCATGACTGAACCTCTGTTTCCATTGAATAGCACTTTCCATTCTCCTATCCCCTGCCCCTAGAAACCACCATTCTACTTTCTGCTTCTGTGAATTCAGCTACTTTAGACAGGTCACATAAGTGGAATCATACATTGTGTGTCCTGTTACTGTCTTATTTCTCTTAGTATAATGTCTTCAAAGTTTATCCATGTTGTAGCATATCAGAGGATTTTCTTCTTTTTTTAAGGGTGAATAATACTCCAGTGTATGTATATAATACATTTGCCTTTGTTCATTTTTCTGAGCCAGGGTCTTGCTCTGTCACCCAGGCTGGAGTGCAGTGGTGTGATCCTGGCTTACTGCAGCCTGGAACTCAGGCCCAGCGGATCCTCCCAGCTTAGCTTCCCCAGTAGCTGGGACTACAGGCACACTAATTCAACTAATTCAAAAATTTTTTTTGGTAGAGACATGGTTTCTCCATGTTGCTAGGGCTTGCCTGGGACTCCTGGCCTCAAGCACTCCTCCTACCTTGGCTGGAATTACAGGCATGCGCCACACGCCTGGCCAGTGCATTTATTTCATCCATTCATCCGCTGATGGATATTTAGGTTATTTCCACCTCCTGGCTATTGTGAATAATGCAACAATGACCATGAGAGGGCAAATATTTATTTAAGTTCCTTATTTCACTTTGTTTGAATGAGTATCCAGAAGTGTGATTGCTGGCTCATATGGTAGTTGTATTTTTAATTTTTGGAAGAATCTCCATACTGTTTTCTGTAGCAGCCACATTATTTTACATTTCCAGCAATAGTGCCCAAGGTTCTAATTTCTTCATATCCTTGGTGACACTTATTTTTCTTTTCTGTTGTTTTTAAAAAAATAATGGCCATCCTGGCAGGTGTGAGATGATGTTTCATTGTGGTTTTGATTCACACTTCCCTGATATTTAGTAATGCTAAGCATTTTTCAAATACCGGTGTCGTTCATATGTCTTCTTTGAAGAAATGTCTATTCAAGTCTTTGCCAAGTTTTTAATTGTGTGTTTGTTTTTTGTTTTTGCTATTGAGTTGTAGGAGTTCCTTATACATTTTGAATGTTAATGCCTTATCAGACATATGGTTTGCAAATGTATCCTCTCATTCTGTAGTTTGCTGTTTCATTGTGTTGTTTGCTGTGCAGAAGCTTTTTATTTTGATGTAGTTCTACACATCTATTATGGCTTTTGTTATCATTAAGAAATCATTTCTAAGGACCAAGTTATGAAGCTTTTCTTCTGTGTTTTTTTCCTAGGAGTTTGTAGTTTCAGGTCTTAAATTTATTATTTGATCCATTTTGAGTTGGTTTTGTGTGTGGTGTAAAATAAGGCTCCAATTTTATTCTTTGGCATGTTGATACCGAGTTTTCCCACACCACTTGTTAAAGAGCCTATCCTTCCACATTGTGTTAGTCATGGCACCCTTGTCAAAGATCATTTGACCGTATATATACGGTTTTATTATCTGGGCTCTCTGTTCTGTTCCATTAGTCTATGTGTATTTATGCCAGTACCAAACTGTTTTAATTACTGAAGTTTTAGAATACATTTTGAAGTCGGGAAGTATGAAGCCCTCAGCTATTTGCTTTCTCAAGATTGTTTCTGCTATTTGGGACTCTTTATGGTTTCTGTACAAATTTTAAGATTTTTTTTTCTGTTTCTGCAAAAATGCTGTAGGATTTTGATAAGGATTGCATTGAATCTTTAGCTTACTTTGCAGTATTGACATCTTAACAATATTAAATCTTCCAGTGCATGAACATGGGATGTCTTTCCATTTATTTGTGTCTCCTTTAATTTCTTTCAGCAATGTTTTAGTTTTCAGTGTATAAATCTTTCACTTTCTTTCTTAAGTTTATTCCTAAAGTAACTTATTCTTTTTGATGCTCTTGTAAATGGGATTTGCCTTAGTTCCTTTGGGCTGTTACAATAAAATATCATAAACTGAGTAGCTTATAAACAATAGAAATTTATTTCTCACAGTTCTGAAGGTCAGATGTTTAAGTTCAAGGTGCTGGCAAATTCAGTGTCTAGAGAGGGTCCTCTTCATGGTTCATAGATGTCTTTTCCCTGTATTGTCACATAGTTGAAGGGCCAAAGGAACTCTCTGAGGACTTTTCTATAAGTGCACTAATTTAATTTATGAGTTGTATCATGACCTCACAGAGGCCTGCTTCCTAATACTATCATCTTTGGGGTTAAGCGACCCAAAACATTTATTCTTTTGTAGACCTATTATCTGCAGACATTAACAATTTTGTCTCTTCATTTCTGTATTATTATTTTGAAAATTTAGGTATTTTTTCTGTTTTTAAGCAACGTTTAATAATTCGATGATAACAAATACCTTTTTTACTGATTTTAATGAATACGCTTATCTACTGTTAAATATGATTTGTATATGTACTTTATTCTGCTGTGTATGACCATCTACAATACAGACTAAGGTTATTTTTCTTTCTTACAGCTAACTGCTTTCATTGTCACAACCATGGCCACTACACTCACACTCACATACAGAGACACATGTGCCTGTGCACACATATACCTCGCTCCCACCGTGTTCCAGATATATTGAACTCCCTGTAGTTTCCCAAGTACTAATGCTATCCTTTGCTTTTATGTTACCTGTAGCTCTTTCCTTCTTGCCCTTTTGCCCCTACTGCTAGGAACACCTCATATCCTTTGCTTGTCTCTTCCTCATCCTGGTAAGTACCAACTCATTTTGCACATCTACATTCAAGAATTACGTTTCTCTTTGGGTCCCCATCAAAAACTATTATTATTGTTAGAACATCACTATACTCTGTGTATACTTGTATCATTTTACTTGTAACACTTTATTATACTTACTCACAATACCAAGGTTCCTCCATCAGACTGTAAGTTCTTCCTAAGCCATTCCTTATTTAAACCTCAGTAGCACACATATATTAGACATTTAATTAGATATTTATTAGTAAATAATCAGTTTGTGAAAATTGTTTAATTTTTTTTTGTATAAGTAGTCCATGTACTTTTAAAAGATTAATTTACTTCTTTCATAGGGGTCTCCATTCTGTTTTTCAAATTGATTATGTTTTTAAACATTATTTAGCAAATGGAAGATTGGATGCCCTCTTTCAATTAGTCAGGTACTTTGGCCTGATACACTTTTGCAGGATTTACCCAGCCCCCACCCCCACCAAATGGTGTAGGGTTATAGTTTAAGTATCGTGAATTATGGTGAATTAGGTAATTTGGGTCAGTAGTCCAGCTAACTACTACTAGTAAAGCTGTAAGAGACTTTGTTTTTGCTTTTTAAAAGGCATCAGCAAGCTGATAAGGCTAAGATTTATGGGGCCAAAACTTTATTGAAGAAAGAAACCCAGAGAATGAACTGACTTTTCCCTTTGGGTTACCTGCCAGTTCTTGAAGTAGTATTGGAGATGGAGAGATTTTGAGTAGCTCCCAGAGCTGGGAGTGATATTTTGGAATCTAGGATCTGCCAAAGAGGAGACATGGTAAACCACTACCTTTTGGTATTGGTAGCTTAAAGGACTATACCATAAAAGAAGGAGTAAACAGGAAATAGATTTGCCTTGAGAGGACTGACGTATAACTATAAATTATTTCAGTCCTGAAATCGAGTGAAGGTGATTCAATTTTGCTAGTCTCCTAGGAGCTTGCTAAAAGCAAATGTAAATTCTCTCCTAGGAGTTTGCTAAAAGCAAATATAAATTCTCTCTAAAAGAAGATTATATCTTCCTAGGCTTCACCTTATCTTAGTTTTCATGTTCTGTGTCCAGGATTTGTTAAAAATGAGTTCACAAAAATTCAATACAATGTGGCCAAAATCGTAGAGGAAGAAAACAGACAACAGAATCATACTGATAGGAGCTCTAGATAAAAGAGTTATCAGACAGTGATGAAAAGAACTGTGCATTAATTAGTATGTTCAAGTATGTTAAGATTGGGTGATTCTGCAGAGAGAAAGTATGAAAAAGAACCAAATGGACAATAGTTTTCATTTGTAGTCAAGGTAAAATGAAAAAGAAAGAACCACATGGAAATTCTAAAAATTGAAAATAAAACATTTGAAATTAGGAGTTCTAACAGGCGGTTTTAATAGCAAACTAGGCCTCACATTAGAGAAAGTGAACTCAAAAATAGTGCAGAACATTTATAATGAAACATGCAAAGATAAGAGGATAGAAAATAAAACTAAGAATAGAATGTAAGATTAAAAACAATGCAGTGAGAATGTCTTACATATGTAAAATTGGAGGCTCAGAAGGAGAGGAGAGCTAGAGCAGAAAGTAATTGAAAAGATAATGATTGAAATTTAAAAAGTAAATGGCTGAAGATATCAAACTGTAGTTTCAAAAGTCCTATAAATCTCAAGTAGGAAAAATATGAAGAAAATCCCTAATCTTATTAGACTGTTAAAAACCAAAGATAGGGCTGGGCATGGTGGCTCACACCTGTAATCCCAGCACTTTGGGAGGTCAAGGCAGATGGATCACGAGGCCAAGAGATTGAGACTGTCCTGGCCAACATGGTGAAACCCCATTGCTACTAAAAATACAAAACTTAGCTGGGTGTGGTGGCACGTGCCTGTAATCCCAGTTACTTGGGAGGCTGAGGCAGGAGAATTGCTTGAATTCGGGACGTGGAGGTTGCAGTGAGCTGAGATTGTGCCACTGCACTCCAGCCTGGTGACAGAGCGCGAGACCTCGTCTGAAGAAACAAAAGTAATAAAAAAAACAAAAACACAAACACCAAAGATAGTGGGAAAATCCCCAGTGTAGATGGAGAAAAAAATGTACGTCGCTTTCAGAGCAGCAACAAATAGACCAAAAGGTAATGTATCAATATGTAGAATGGAATAATAATGAAATATAATGGAATGGTATTCCCACATAATGGAATGATGATGATAGAATGATATCGCCAAAGATCTGAAAGAAAATAAATGCTAAGAAACAAGTATTTCCCACAAATAAAAGTAAAATGAAAATATTTTTAGTAATAAAATTGATAAGAGACTGGGTATTGTGTCTCATGCCTATAGTACCAGCACTTTGGAAGGCTGAGGCAGGAGGATTACTTGAGCTTAGGAGCTCAAGACCAGCCTGTTTCCCCCACCCCCAAAAATGTTGATAGGATTTGTCACTAGCACACCTGTAATAACTAACCTAGTGTTCTTTAGACAGAATAAGAATAATCTCAGATAGGAGGATAGATACAGAAAGGAATGAAAAACAAAATGGTTAAATGAACCAATAAATAAAAATAAGCATTGATTTTAAATATAATTTATTTTGTGTTTTAATTATATAAAGAATGAAAAGTATCTGAAGTAATAACATAAATTGAGTTCACCACAAAAATGGAGTTAATTTTTTGGGAGGTTGCTGTAGACTTTGCTAAGTCAAGGTTAAATTTAATTTCAGTTACAGCTACTGAAAGCATAGTGAGAGTATGGTGGCTACCAGGCTAATTGGAGGAGAAATGGAAGTGGAAAAAAAATTATTCTGGCATATATTTTATAAGTAGACATATAAAGTTAGGGATTTACATATAAATAATTACAAAAAAGATGACTGAAAAGCCAACAGGAAAATTTAAATGGAATTCTGAGAAAATGTAAAATAATTTTTAAAAAAACAGGAAAGGAGAAAAAGAGATAAATGTATAGGCTCAAAATAAATAGACTGAAAAAGATTGATCATGGAAAGAGTAAGCATATGAAGGATGGATTGCTATATTACTTCAGATTAAATGTATTAGCAGAGACTATTAGGATACTTTATAATGAGAAAAGTATTGAACAGGACGATGTAGTAGTCATCACATATAACAGAAGTACAGGGATAAAAATGGGCAATTTCACAACCATATTTGTAGATATAAAAATTCTCAGCACTTGGTAGAGCAGCTACACAAAAAATCAGCTAAGACATAGAGTAACATGATCAACCACCTTGATATACCTGATGTTTATAGAACACTGCACTCAAAAGTGGTAGAACAGACATTTTCAAGTACACATGGTACATTGATCAGGATGGAGCATATTCTTGGTCATAAAAAAATTCTCAATACATTTTGGATGATTAAAGTTATACAGTGTGTGTTCGGTAATCACAGTAGAATTAATTAGAAGTCAGTAACAATAAGACAATAGAAAAATGCCATTTACTGGAAATTAAACAACATAATTATAATCATTGCCTCAAAAACAAAACTCACAAGAGCCACTAGAAAATAATTTTAAATGAGCAATAATGAAAATAAACATATCAAAATGTGTGAGGTGTAGCTAAATGAGTGCTTAAAGGGAAATGTATAGCCTTAAATACCTGTTTTTAAAAAGAAGGAAGTTCTCACATCATTAACTTAAGCTTCCATCTTAAGAAACCAGAAAAGTAAATGAAACCCAAAGAAAACAAAGAAACAATACCAATCAGAAATCAGTGAAATAGAAAAACAGAATAGTAGAGAATAATCAATAAAACCAAAACTACTTCTTGGAAAAAAAATTAATAGAATTGAAAAACGTTTTCGGATGTTGTTAAAGAAGAAAGACGCCAGTTACTGACACTGTCCCAAGAAAACATTAGAAAACCCATTAGCAAGGAATGGAAGTGAATTAGTAATTAAGAACCTTTCCTCAAAGTTTCCAAGCCCAGACAGCCTTATTGGTGAGTTCTATCAAACATTTAAGGAAGAATTTTGACCAGTCCTGTAGAAGCTGTTTCAGAAAATAATGAGAAGGGAATACTTCTCAACTTATTTTATAAGGCCACTGTCACCTTCATTTCAGAAACCAGACAAAACTATTTTTAAGAGACAACTATAGCCCAATACACTTGTGAATTATATGCAAAATTTGTTAACAAAAATATCAACAAATTAAACAATAGATAAAAAGGATAATACATTGTGACCAAATGAAGCTTATCTCAAGAATTAAAAGTTGCATTAACATCTGGAAACTGTTAAGCTAAGTTCACCTTATTAATATAATAAAGGTAAAAAACTATGTGATCATTTTATACAGATATAGAAAAATAATTTGACAATTTTTATTTTTTTTGGAGACAGAGTCTCGCTCTTTTGCTGTGGCTGGAGCGCCATGGCATGATCTCGGCTCACTGCAACCTCCACCTCCTGGGTTCAAGTGATTCTCATGCCTCAGCTCCTGAGTAGCTGGGATTACAGGTTCCCGCTGGCACGCCCAGCTAATTTTTGTATTTTTAGTAGAGACAAGATTTCACCATGTTGGCCAGGCTGGTCTCTAACTCCTGATCTCAGGTGATTCACCCGCCTGGGCCTCCCAGAGTGCTGGGATTACAGGCATGAGCCACTGCGCCTGGCCTACATTTGACAAAATTCAACAAACTTTCATTAAAAAGATGCAGCTGGCTAGAAATAGACCAGAACTTACTCAGGTGATCAAGTAAGTGTATGTATAAAAGATCTACAGTTTATATAATACTCAAGGGGGTGAAAGCTGAGTGTTATTCCTAACTTGCGAAACAAAGCATGTATGCTGCTCTCTTTACTTTTATTTAACATTGTAGTGAAGGTCTGATCTAGGGCAATAAAGCAAGAAAATGACGTAAAAGGCATATGGATTGGAAACGAAGTAAAGCTGCTCTTGATTGTCTGCAATATGGTTGCATGTATAGAAAATCCAGAAAAATAAGAGCTACTAGAACTAATTAATGAATTGAGTAAAGTTGCATTGTACAAAGTCAATATACAAAAATCGATTGTATTTTTAAATACTAGGAAGAGCAATTAGAAAGTGAAAGAAAAAGAAAACCCTCCACAATAGCATAAGAGAACAGTCTTGTGTCACTTAATGACAATGATATGTTTTGAGAAACATGTCATTAGGCAACATTGTGTAACCATACTACTTGAACAAACCTGGATGGTGTAGCCCACACTGTACCTAGGCTATGTGGTATAGCCTATGGCCCCCAAGCTGCAAACCCGTACCATGAATTACTGTACGGAATACTGTAGGCAGTTGCAATGCAGTGGTAAGTATTTGTGTATCTAAACATAAAAGCATAGGAAAGGTACAGTAAAAATACAGTGTGATAATCTTAGGGGACCACCATTGTGTATGCAGTCCATCATTGACTGAAACATTGTTATATGGTGCATGACTGTATGTAGGAATAAATTCAGTTAAAGATGTGAAAGATCTTTACACAGAAGATTACAAACATTGCATTGGGAAACTAAAGACCTAAATAAATGTAGAGCTATACCATGTTCATGGATTGGAAGATTTAAATGATTAAAGATGGTAGTTCCCCCAAAATTGATCTATACATTTAATATACTTCCAGTCAAAATCCAAGTAGACCTTAAAAAGTAGACAAGCTGATTTTACAATTTATATGGGAAAATAATGACCCTTGATTTGATAACCAAATGTCAAAAAAAAATAAAAGCTTGATACAGGTGCTGCTGAGACTGATCAAACTACGAGCTGTGACAATTTCTTTTTCTTTTTCTTTTTCTTTTTTTTTTTTAAAGAAACTTACTATGATCTGGAAACAGGGAAATATTTTGACTTTGAAAATGTTTCCTTGGAATGTCTGTTGGACCTCGTAAAAATCTTAAGGATATCAATGATGAACTTAAAATGCTTAAGCAAAACACTTTTAAAAACTGCAGCAAACTTTCAGGGGTCAACTTAATAGTTAGAATGGGCCAGGTGTGGTGGCTCATACCTGTAATTGCAGCACTTTGGTAGGCCAAGTTGGGCAGATCACTTGAAGTCAGGAGCTCAAGACCAGCCTGGCCAACATAGTGAAACCCCATCTCTACTAAAAATATAAAAATTAGCTGAGCACCATGGCACATGCCTGTAATCCCAGCTACTCAGGAAGCTGAGGCAGGAGAATCACGTGAACCCGGGGGAGTGGAGGTTGCAGTGAGCTGAGATAATGCCATTGAATCCCAGCCTAGGTGACAGAGTGAGACTGTTTAAAAAAAGAAATAGGATGTATACAGTCAAATAAAATTTAACTGTTCATTTAAGTGATTTTAACTTGAGTTTTCAAAAGTTTTTTTTCTTCTCTCTTTTTCTTCAACATACTTCCAAAAAATGCTGCTATAGACTTTAGGCCTGTAGTGAAATGCATTTAGGATTCTTTTCACCTTGGGGTGATGGTGGGAGTGTATGCTTATGTGTGTTGTATGTGTGTGATCTGTGAATAGATTTTATTTGTATTGATTTCATATTTAAAAAAAGGGAAATATTTAAATAATTTGCCATCTTCTATTAATGGGAAATTTTACTCATTTTTATAGGGAAGAATGGACAGAAGCTATCCAGGCTGTAGCAGACAGACTGCAGAGGCAAGAAGAAGAGAGAATGAATTGTAGTCCAACTTCACAAATTGATAACATAGGGGAAGAAGAGATGGATGCTTCTACAACCCATCATAAAAGAAAGGTAGAAAATAATAACTTACTCCCAGCACAACATTCATTTGTTGGGAAGAAACATACTACAAACTACCATTTGCAGAGAAATGGCAGCCAATTTTCTTATGATATATAAATATATTGATGGGTTTTATTCACATGAATCTAAAATATATGTTGTTGTTTAAAACCAAATAGGTGAATATCATTTCAGTGATTCAGCACTTTAGCACTGAATGCTGATAGGGCTCATGTGTGATTGATGTGCCATCATACAACTTTATAATTTGCATTTTTTCCTTATTGTTTTTAATACAATTTTAGAAACTTTATAATAAAATGTTTTCCCTGATGATTTGTTCTTTTCCACTTTGCATTTCATGTTGTCCCGAAAAGCACCAGTAGTAATGATTCAGGTGTACTTCCTGATTGGTCTTGGAAATAATAACTTTTGTTTAATGGCTGCTTCTGAGCCAGTAGGGAAGTAGACTTTTCCTTCTCTTAGTTCTCCAGCATAATAAGTACCAATTTATATATTTATGAGAAATATAAATTATGTTTTTCATTACTGTAGAAAATTGAGAACTTCCTTAGTACCAAAATGATATTTTTATGATTAATCTAAATATAGTGGTGTTGAACAGAGATAAACATGCCATTTTTCACTTCAGAGTATATTTGGCTTAATAGATTGTGAATTAATCTTCAGGAAGGAAAATACAAAATTTTAAGGTATTAGCCATGAAATTTGGTGATAGCATAGTGATTAAGAACTCTTTGGAGATAGACTGTCTGGGTTCAAGTCCTTCCTTTTCCACATTCAACTTGTGGACTTGGTGAAGTTATACAGTCACAACATAAAGTTAATTATCCTTTCCTTATGTGACATTCTGTTCTAATTACAATAATATTCTATACTTGATCTGGGCCAAATGTCTGAGATCCTTTTCTGTCTTCATTGTAGATTTCTTTTCTGTTTGTTGAACTGAATCTCTCTTTTCTTTTATGTCAATTTAACCTGCCTTGTGTTCCCCAGTCACTGCAAAAAGAAAAAAGTCTAGCTACACCCACCTGCCTACTCAGAGATAAGAAAGCTTCTTTTGTATGTGTTTTGTATGTGTGTAAATTATTTCATTGAAAATGATATGAAATCAAGAATAGTGTAAGTCAGATATGATTAAGTAATTGAACCCCAAATTCAAAATATTTCTATAAATGTTTCATTTTGGAGACTCAGTTGCAGTAAAAAAATTCTAAGAGAATCTGCTTTAGAATGATGTTTATATTTAATTATCTTTATGTGGACAAAGAATACTAGCTAACTTTAATAGCTAATACTTATCAAACACTTACTACATACGCACTTTAAACATTTTTCTTCATTTTGAACCTCAACCATATATGAGATAAGTACCAGTATTATCCCATTTTATAGTTAAGGGAATTAAAGAATGGAAGGATTAAGAAATTTTACCCACAATTACACACAGGGTGGGAGCCAGTACTTAAATCCAGGCAGTAAGACTCCAGAGTCCTCACTTTCTAGCACTATGTTATAATACTAAAGTTGTACTGATTTTACCAAGAGTTTCCAAGCTTTATTATACACTGAAATTTACTGATATCCAAATATCATATAAGGACATCAGTTTTTCATAATATTTTGAGAAACAGAGTATAATCATAAGATAATATCTGCATAATTGTATTGCTAATAGAACTTGCTTATAAGCGTAACATTTATGGAGATGATAGAGGCTCAAGATATATGAACCAAGAAAAAGAAATAAGCTGTATATTGACATGGTACAGTATACAGTTAAAAGATCTTACGTGTTTGAGGTTGTGTTTTTTTTTTTTTTGAAATAATTTAAAATAAGTTTTAAATTACTGCAGAAGTTCGTTATATATATCCATATCCGTATCCATATATATATATGTGTGTGTGTATATATATATATATGTATATATATGTATATGTGTATATATATGTATGAGTTTATTAAAGAGTTTTAAACTCACATGATGACAAGTTTCCACAATAGGCCATCTGCAAGCTGAGGAGCAAGGAAGCCAGTTTGAGTCCCAGTGCTGAAGAACTTGGAGTCAATGTTCAAGGGCAGGAAGCATCCAGCACGGCAGAAAGATGTAGGCTGGGAGGCTAAGTCAGTCTAGCCTTTTCATGTTTTTCTGCCTGCTTTATATTCTAGCCACACTGGCAGCTGATGAAATGGTACCCACCCAGATTAAGGGTGGGTCTGCCTTTCCCAGCCGACTGACTCAAATGTTAATCTCCTTTGGCAACACACTCATAGACACACCCAGGATCAATACTTCACATCTTTCAGTTCAATCACATTGACACTCTGCTATTAACCATTACACTGTGGAACAAACTTCCTCAAATTTAATGTCTTAAAACAATAGCCATGTAAATATCTCATGATTCTGTAATTTGGGCCATTCTGTTGGTCTCCCATGCATGGCTCTCACTGTCTACTGCTGATACATGGGTGGGCTGGAAAATCCAACAAAACTTACCTTACATGTTTGGGGCCTTGGTGCGGACTGTTGGCTATAGTATCTTGCTTCTCCTCCACTTGGGCTCTGTCTTGGAGTGGTAACTTATCTTCCAAGGTCTCTCCACATGGCCTCTCTCTCCAGCAGGATAATGTGGACTAACTAACAGCGTTAGAGCTGGCTTTCTAGAGCTTTCCAAGAGAGAGAATGTGTAGACTGCCAGGCTTAAAGGCTATGCCTGTTACTGGCATAGTAGCAGTTTAATCATATTCTGTGTTCAAGGCAAGCTACAAGGATAGCCCGGGGAGAGAGAAAGTTGACTCTACCCCTTCATGGGAAGGGTGGAATGTGCATACAGGGAGGGATGGGAGTTTGTGGCAGCCATCTTTGGGCACGAGTAGCTTGTTATGTAGTATTCTCTGATTTTTTTCTACTCTATTAATGAAATTAAATCTAATATTGCCTATTACTTGTTTGAATGGCACTAGCTGATTTATTATATTTGATATTTAGAGCTACATGTTTGAATTTTAGTTGAATTAATAAATATATTTTGTTATTTTCCGTGTTATTTTGCTACTTTATCTTTTCCTTTGAACTAGGGATATTATTGAATGAAGACACTATAACTTGACATTTGGGGAAAATTATCAAAATTATGAACAGCAAAAAATATTGAAAGTGAATGTAGGCATTAATTTATAAAATTGTAAGAATTGTTATATAATATGTATGAGAGATATTGGAGTATAGTTTTCTTGCATTGTTTTCCTCTAATTTTGGTATTGTCATAAAATTGGGGTTCAGCTTGAGAGACCACATGGCTTCTTGGCTTCACACAAGAAGGAATTCAAGAGCAAGCAACAGAATAAAGTGAAAGCAACTTTATTAAGAAAGTAAAGGAATAAAAGGGTGGCTACTTCATAGGCAGAGCAGCCCTGAAGGCTGCTGGTTGGCCATTTTTTAATTTATTTCTTAATCATATACTGCTTAAGGGGTGGATTATTCATGAGTTTTCTGGGGAAGGGGCAGAGAATTCCCAGAACTGACAGTTTCTGAAACCCTTTTTAGACCATACAGGGTAACTTCTCGATAGGCCATGTCATTTGTAAACTGTCATGGCACCAATGAGAGGTTCCTTTGGCATGATTATATGTGATAATTAATGTGTAATGAGCAGAGGGGTCAACCAGAGGTCACTTTCATAGCCATCTTGGTTTTGGTAGGTTTTGACTGGCTTCTTGACTGTATCCTGTTTTATCACCAGGGGCTTTGTGACCTGCATCTTGGGAAACCAGACTTGCCAGACTCCTATCTCAGTATCAGGGTGATGCTGGCCTCAGAATGAATGAGAAGTGTTCCTCATTTTAATTTTCAGAAAGAGTTTGTATAAATTTGGTGTCGTTTCTTCTTTAAACATCTGTAGAATTCACCAGTGAAATCATTTGGACCTGGAGTTTTCTTGGAAGAGAGATGTTTAACCACAAACTTAATTTTTCTTTATAAATATAGGGTTATCAGTTTATCCATTTCTTCTTGGGTGCACTTTCATAGCTTGAGACTTTGAAGGAATTCACTCATTTCATCGAAGGTGTCAATTTTATTGTCAAAATGCCATTTGTAATGTTGTCTTACGTTTCTTTTAATATCTGTAGAATCTATAGTGATGCCACCTCTGTCATTCCTGGTATTGGTAATTTGTGCTTCTCTATATTTCTGAGCAACCCGGCTAGAGGCTTATCAATTTTTATTGATTTTTAGAACTAGCTTTTGATTTTGCTGGTTTTTCTCTATTGTTTTTCTTTCTTTTTAAAATTTAATTGATTTCTGATCTGATCTTTATCATTATCTTCTAATTATTTTTGGTTTAATTTGCTTTTTTAAAGTTTCTTAAGGTGGAAGCTGAAGCCATTGGTTTGAAACATTTCTCATGTTTACTTTAGATAAATGATAGAAAAAAAAGTTATAAAAGGCACTAAAATTTTCCGTGACTTGGGATTTCAAGATAAAACCTAAATACTTATTTTGTAATAAACTTCTAAACTGAGTATAAATTTAAGTAAACTGACCACATACAATCACTTTCTCTTCTATTCAAAAACCTATTAATATGATAGTAAAGGAATTTCAAAAGAAGGCAAGTCCACAAAAATGAGAAGCTGGGTCGGGGAGGGGCATTAGGGCACAAGTGCTTTCATAAGTTTGGAAGTTTCTGGAAGGATGTTGATAGAGCAGAGCTGGAAAAGTGTACACAGAGGGGACTGTAGAGAACAAGTGCAAAGTGTGACTGGCAAAATCCTTGGAATTACCTGACTTAAGCAGGAGAAGTGAAACTGAAAACAGATTAATTAAAGATACTCTTCTTAGAGCTCCCTGCCTTGCTGTTCTGAATTGCATCAATTATTCTCTCAGGAATAACAGCTGCTTTCTTAGATTTCTTGTTACGGAGCTATACGCGGTTCTCAACATTTCTTATAAATATATCTTATATGTTTTTCTTATCTTGGATTTTATCCTTATTTTGCTAAAGTAAATTCTCAGATAGCTCCTTCCAAAGCAGTGCTTTTTTAGGTATATTTGGAAATGTTTGTGTGGAACATTTTTGATTATCACATTTTTTGGGGGTAGCAGCACTCCTAAATCCTTGAAAACGTGAGTCCTTAAAAATGAGTGAAAATAATTTTTTTTCTCCTTTGCCCTTTTATATAACTGATAATTTGGCTGAGGAATTCTAGGTTCAGAATCATTTTCTCCAATATCTGAGAACTGCTTAAATTATTTTCAGCATCCATAGTTGCTAATGAGACAGCCAATGCCAGTCTGATTCTTTTTCATTTAAATGTGCTTAGAAATTGGTAAAATTTATTTTTGAGTGGTTGTTGCAAACATATACATATATGCTAACAAATAAATTGCATCAAACACTTCATATTATATTTTTATTTTGTATTTTTCAGACAATGAATGATTTTGACTATTTGAAACTACTAGGTAAAGGCACTTTTGGGAAAGTCATTTTGGTTCGAGAGAAGGCAAGTGGAAAATACTATGCTATGAAGATCCTGAAGAAAGAAGTCATTATTGCAAAGGTAACTGATTATTAAAGTTGATCACTAAAGTTTTGTTTGCAGTGTGCATGTGTTTGTGCGGTCTTGAATTTACATGCTCAAGTATGCAAATCCCATTAACCAAAATACGGTTGTAGACTACTGCTACAGTAATTTTTGTGTGTTAATATTTATAATGTTAAACAGTTTCAGACATTTATAATATCTGCATATTATATACTAAAGCTATTTTAGTCTCTTAAGGAAATAGAAATGTTCACGTTTGTGTGTTTGGGAGAATGTTTTATGATCTATATCATAATTATACTAGCATTGCTTTGAATATTTTCCCCTATTCTGAATTTCTTATTAAGATTGACTAGAGTAGTGTAGATGATTTTTACTCATAAATTCTAAAGCTTATGTAACACTGAATGGAAAAGCATCCTAAATATATTTGAAAATACTGGATTGGCGAAATTAAAATAAATTAGTTTAGGAAGACTTACTTCCTACCTCCATACCTTTATTCAGCTTAAACCTTTTTAAATAAATAACATGTTAATGATGTCAGTTCTCAGAGTTCCGAAAGAAATCCCAATTTCCTCAGTAGATATTACAAATACTTTACAAATTGGTCCATGCTTTATGTCTTACTTCAAGAAATGACATAAATTACTGTTACACTTTATGGACTAATGTAATTTTCAGTTATTTGCTACTATAGTTTCCTCATCTGTAGTGTATTGCCCCATACACTTTGTGAAACTTTGTTTTCCTGTCTTTGTACTTTTGTTTTGATCTCAACTCCTTTGCAAGTCAGTGCCTTTATTGGAAGGAACATTGGCTTTGGAATCATACATACCTAGGTTCACATGTCACCTAATAATCTTTAACATCCCGCACTTTTTAAAGCAGTACTTTGGGGAAGTATTGCCGTCTTAGGGACATTTGGAAATGTTTGTGAGGGGCACATATTTGCTTATCACAGTGACTGAGGAGGACTGACATTTCTGACAGTTACCAGGTAGAAGCCAAATGTGCTAAATATCTTGCAGTGTTTGGGCAGCCAGTCAGAGTGTTAGTGGTTTATTTATTTATTTATTTATTTGGTAAAATAAAACCTTTGGACAGGAATATTTTGAGGATTAGGATATGTAAGGTATTTAGGATCCTAGCTGGCACTTATTAATTAAGCTGATATTTTCTGGGAGGTAGTATAATGCGGGTAGGTTATGCCACCTAGTGAGTAATTCAACTTTTTATGCCTTTCTTTCCTTATCTACAAAGTAGGGCTAATAGTAGTACCTGCCTCATATGGCTATTTTCAGGATTAAATGAATAAATAAATGTTGTAGTACATGCCATCACTATTAAATAAACTCAACAAAAAATTACAAATCAAATGAAAGTAAAATTAAATATGTATTGTTGTAAATATTGGCTGTGATTATTATTACTACCTACTGTGTATCAAGCACCAGTAAATACCAGTTCCATTCTGTTTTTCCTTTTATATACTAGCCTCACTTGCACCATATTAGTTAATTTCCATTCATCAGAATGGGGAATATCCTATTAGACACTGTCTTATCTCACTGCTTACACTTTTCTGAGTAACCGTACAGAATTGGTATATTTCACAAATGAGAGAATATTCTGATTGATATAGTACCTTGGTGCTTTCTCCCAACAAATCTGTTAATCAGTGTCTTGAAAGAAAATATCCTTATTTATAGCAAGATGATTAACAGTATTAAGTTTTGGGGTATAATAAGACCTGGGGTTTGGTTCCTGATGTGCCCTTCTCAGAGCATCATTTCAGAAAAGAAATAATGTTGATATCTTTTTACTGGTGATGTTAACTTTGATTGCTTGACTACAGTGGTACCTGCTGTGTTTCTTCACTATAAAGTTGCTATTTTTCCCTTCATAATTAATCAGTATGTTAGAGGAAATACTCTGAGACTGTATCAATAACCTATTTTTTCTTAAACTTTTATGTACCGATTTAACATCCGTATCAGTGGATTTTGCACATAATGATTATTACTGTGGTGATTTAATGGCGATTTTCTATTTCCTTCCTTCCTTATACATTTATTCATAGTCAAGTTAAAGGTTTATCAATTTTGTTAAGCTTTTCAAAGAACCAACTTTTGGTTTGTTAACTTTTCTTTATTTTATGCTTTGACATAATCTTTATTTTTTTCCTTCCTTCTGCTTGCTTTGGGTTTAGTTTATTTTTTTTTTTCCTAGTTCCTTAAGTTCTAAAGTTAGTTTGTTGATTTGCGATCTCTCTTATTTAGCATAAGTGTTTATGGCTTTAAATTTCTCTTTTAGCACTGTTTTTGTGGCATCCCATAAATTTTAGTATGTCATCTTTTTGTTTTCATTTATCTCAAAGTATTTCTGATTTCCTTTGTTGTTGATTAAGGGTCTGTTGTTTAATTTCTACAAATTTGGGATTTTTTTTGTTTTCTTTATATTATTCTAACTTTATGTTGTAGTTGGAGAAGATACTTTGTCTTTTAAAGTTTATTGATACTTAAGTTGTAATCCAACATATGATCTATCCTGGAGAATGTCCCATGCGCACTTGAAAAGAATGTGAATTCTGTTGTTAGGTATTCTGTGTATACCTAATAGGGTATTTTGTGTATATCTCTTAGATTTAGTCGCTTTGTTGAGTTATTGAAATCTTAATACTGCTTTGCATATTTTCTGTCTGGTTGTTGTATTAATCATTGAGAGGGCAGGGTATTGCAGTCTCCAACTGTTACTGTAAAATGGTCAGTGCTTTCTACAGTTCTTTCCATTTTTGCCTCATATACTTTGGTGGTCTGTTATTAGGTATGTAAATGTTTATAATTGTTATATCTTGCTGTATTAACCCATTTGTTAATTAAATCTTTTTGGTCTTTTCTGGCTTTTTCATTTAAAGTCTGTTTTATCTGATACTAGTATAGCCACTTCTTTACTCTTTTGGTTACTGTGATAGTACTCCCTTTACCTGTAATTTTGCTTTCCATGGTTTGAGTTACCCCCAGTTAGCCACAGTCTAAATATAGATGAGTACAGTAAAATGAGATATTTTTAGAGACAGACCACATGTATCACAATAACTTTTATCTCAATATATTGTTACATTTTTCATATTTTATTATTGTTGTTAATTTACTTTTAATAGTAGTTGTTAATCTACTTTTAGTATCCATATATAAAGGATGTGCTAATTTACAAATTAAACTTTATCATATCTAGTATGTTAAAAACACACAGTATATGCAGTTGGGTCTCTGTATTCCACATCCATGGATTCAACCAATATGGATTTAAAATACTCATAAATAATAATAAAAGATAATACAGCAATAAAATTAAAAATTCAAAAACCAATGCAGTACAACAGTTATTTTTATAACATGTACATTATATTAGATATTATAACTAACCTAGAGATGATTTAAAGTATATGGGAAGTTGTGCATAGATTATATGCAAACACTATGCTATTTTATATAAGGGACTTGAGCATCTGTGGATCTTGTTATCTGCAGGGGGATTTTGAAACAAATCCCCCACGGATATCAAGGAATGACTGTATAGAGTTTGGTAGTATCCATGGTTTTAGGCATCTACTGGGGTCTTGAAACATATCTTCCATTGATAAGGGGAACTGCTATATTTTCATGGAATATTTTTTTTTCTCTTTCACTTTTACCTTGTTTGTAGCTTTTGGAGACAGCATGGAGTTGGATCATGCTTTTTGTTTGTTTGTTTAATTGACTTTCCCAATCTCTTTCTTTTGATTGGAGACTTTAATCCATTTACATTTAAAGTGTAATCTATTTACATTTAAAGTGAGTCCTAGTAAGGACTTACTTCTGTCCTTTGGCTGTTTATTTTCTATATGCCTCCTTGCTTTTTTTGTCCCTCCTTTTCTATATATTAATGCCTTCTTTTGTGTTTAAGTGATTTTTGAGTGAAACATTTTAATTCTCATTTTCTGATGTGTATATTCACCAGCTATTTTCTTTGTACAGATTTTATTTAATATCCTGAAGTTATAGTACTCTAATTTGAATTTATACCACCTTAACTTTAATAACCTTCAAAAACTCTACTTCTTTACAGCTCTGTTCTCACTTCTTTCAGCTGTTGGTATCTTTAAGTTCCATCTTTATGCACTGTGTGTCCAAAAACAGAGACTACTAATTTTTTAATGCATGGATCTCTTTAATCACGTAGAAAACAAAAAGTGACATTACAACACAAACTTACAATAATACTAGCTTTCATAATTTTTTATGTATTTACCGTTACCAGAGGTCTTTATTTCATCATGTGGCCTTAAGTTACTGTCTGGTGTCCTTATATTTAAACCTGAAAGGACAGGGACTGTCTATAGCTTTTCTTTTTTTGTTGTTTTTTTTAAATGGAATCTTGCTCTGTTGCCCAGGCTGGAGTGTAGCGATGTGATCTCAGCTCACTGCAACCTCTGCCTCCTGGGTTCAAGGGATTCTCCTGCCTCAGCCTCCCGAGCAGCTGGGATTACAGGCGTGCACCCCCATGCCCAGCTGATTTTTGTACTTTTAGTAGAGATGGGTTTTCACCACATTGGCCAGGCTAGTCTTGGACTCCTGACCTCATGATCCTCCTGCCTTGGCCTCCTGAAGTGCTGGGATTACAGGCGTCAGCCACCGAGCACAGCCGCTTTTCTTGTATGACGGGTCCAGTGCTAGTGAATTCCCTCAGTTTCTGTTTACCTAGGAGTACCTTAATCTCTGCCTCATTTTTGAAGGATAGTTTTGTTGGATTCTTGCTTGATTTTTTTTTTCCTTCAGCACTTTGAATGTATCAACCGATTGCCTTTTGGCTTTCAATATTTCTGATGAGAAATCTTCGATAATCTTATTTGGGTTTCCCTTGTATTTGATGATAAGCCAGCAAAACAGACTCATTGCTGATATGGAAAAAGTTGAAGTGGTCTTGATAGAAGGTCAAACCGGCTGCAACATTCCCTTAAGCCAAAGTCTAATCCAAAACAAGGCCTTAACTCTCTCCATTCTGTGAAGGGTGAGAGAGGTAAGGAAGCTCCAGAAGAACAGTTAGAATCAAAGAGAGGTTGGTGAGTGAGGTTTAAGAAAAGACATGATCTTTATATCCTAAAAGGGCAATGTGAAACCACAGGTGATGATATAGAAGCTACAACAAGTTATCCAGAGATCCAGCTAAATAATTGGTCAAGATGACTACATGAAGCCACAGATTTTCCTTGTAGATGAAACAGCCTTCCTTTGGAAGAAGATGCCACCTAGGACTTTTTTTTTTTTTTTTTGATTTTTATTGTATTTTAGGTTTTGGGGTACATGTGAAGAACATGCAAGATTGTTGCATAGGTACACAGGTGGCAGTGTGATTTGCTGCTTTCCTCCCCTTCACCTATATCTGGCATTTCTTCCCATGCTCTGTCTCCCCAACTCCCCACCTCCCACCTCCCACTGTCCCTCCCCTATTTCCCCCCCAACAGACCCCAGTGTGTAGTGCTCCCCTCCCTATGTCCATGTGTTCTTATTGTTCATCACCTGCCTATGAGTGAGAACGTGCAGTGTTTGATTTTGTGTTCTTGTGTCAGTTTGCTGAGAATGATGATTTCCAGGTTCATCCATGTCCCTAAGAAGGACACGAATTCATTGTTTTTGATGGCTGCACAATATTCCATGGTGTATATGTGCCACATTTTCCCTGTCCAGTCTATCATTGATGGGCATTTGGGTTGGTTCCAGGTCTTTGCTATTGTAAACTGTGCTGCAATGAACATTCGTGTGCATGTGTCCTTATAGTAGAATGATTTATA
>CAUYLG010053527.1:0-26382 GCA_963573385.1 Cacajao melanocephalus | reverse complement strand
TCATGGGGGCAGTTTTCCCCATGCTGTTCTGGTGATAATGAGGGCGTTCTTACAAGACATGAGTGTCTCCTATGCGATCTCTCTCTCCTGCCACCATGTAAGACATACCTTGATTGTAAGATTGTAAGGCATGTCTTTCACCATGATTGTAAGATTCCTGAGGCCTCTCCGGCATGCAAAACTGTGAGTCAATTAAACCTCTTTCCTTCATAAATAGCCCATTTGGGGTAGTATATTGATAGCAGTGTGAAAACAGACTAATACAATAGGGATACTGTGACTCTGCTGAGGTGACTGTAGACTAAGGAAGATTTTACTTCAGCCATTTTCTTATGTGCAACACTGGCATGAGCTCTAGAAAGGAAAAGCAAGACAATTGACCATGTATCATACACTAGACACTTGATGTGCCTCATACTATTTAATCCTTCCTTATAGCTATCCTGCAAGACGGGCGAAAAGACCCCGCTTTACAGATGAGGAAACTGAGGCTGAGGGAAAGCCAGCTAGATGACTCCCAAACCTGCATCTGCCACCTGGGCTCCAGAAGAGCAGCTAGAGGACCTCCTCTTTGTGATCAAGCCTAGAGAAGCAATACAATGCAACCCAGGACCTTCAGGCCCTAAGTCTGTGGAAGAACTGATGCAAATGGAGAAACAGAAAGATTCCACTGCTAAACCAACGTCCCAGCCCTCCTCTGCCCACTGGTCACCTGGAGCAGTCTCTTTTCCCTATACTACATCATCATTAAGCTCATTCAAACACATCTCTGTGTAACTGCTTCACTGGGTGCCTTAGACCTAAGCATACCTATTTTTAATAAATCAACATGAGATCATGTCTCCTCATGTCTAAACTGAAGGCAAGGATCCTGCTGTGTGTTGGCTTCTTCCAGGGGCCCTGAGAATCCAATGTAACCACAGTAATACTGACAGCTATCACTTAAATACCTATCACCAGGTGCCAGGCATGATTATGAGCACATAGGATAACTCACAAAATCCTCATTTCAGCAATGTGATATCCTGTTATAGCACATTCATTTTACTGATGAGAAAAGCCAGGCACAGAGATTAAGTAACTTGCTCAAGGTCACACAGTTGCTAAGGGGAGGAGTCAGTATTTGAACCTGGGGAGTTTCTGATCACAGGCTTTGTGCTCTGGCGGGAATGGGAGAGCTCCCTGGAAGGTTCCAGGGTTATGGGCATTCTAGAATCATATCTGACCTCACTCATCTTGACTCCTCCCCCAACAAGGAGTAGTTTGACTTACAAAGTTGTTATCTCATCATTATCAGTGCAGTCTTGTGAGCTCAGGTCCTTGGAAATATTGCTATTCTATGCAATATCCTAACATTAATACTCAGTTAATGCTCCACCACTGAAAATCATGCTCAATTCCTTGTAGCATAAAATTTCAGCTGCTTCCCACCACTTTGGAAGCCCTGAAGTAGGCAATTGTCTCTCACCCCCTCTTCCACTTCTGCCCATGCTCCCCCTAGCAAGCTCATGTGCTGGAAACTCACCTTTGTTCTATTATTTGAGCTTTACCCCTGTGCGGAAGAATCTGTACTCATTGTACTCTCCTTGAAATGTTCTTCCCTGGCACTTCAGATAGCAGGCTCCATCTCAACCTTCAGGTCTGGAATCTTCCCTTCCAACTCCCTGCTACTTAAAGCTCTCTGCTCCCTGCCCTCTGTCCCTCTGTTTCCCTCTATCTCATTAACCCACTTATTGTCTGGCCCAAAAGCTAGAGCTGCTACCCCAATTCACAAATTATATCCTTAGGGTTTGTAGAAACCCATCTGGATAAAACTTGCATTTTTAAAAGTTGTGGTAAAGTACGCACAACATAAAAACATAAAATCTACCATCTTATTTTTAAGTGCCCAGGTCAGTAGTGTTAAGCACGTTTACATTATTGTGCAACCAATCTCTAGAATGTTTTCCTCTTGCAACACTGAAATTCCACACCCACTAAACCACTTTCCCTTTCCCCTTCCCCCAGTCCTGGTAGCCACTCTTCTACTTTTTGTTTCTATGATTTTTGACTACTCTAGATACCTCATATAAGTGGGATCATAGAGCATTTGTCCTTTTGTGTCTGGCTTATTTTACTTAGCATAATGTCCTCATGGTTCATGTATGTTGTGGCATTTGCCAGAATCTCCTTTCTTTTTAAGGTTGAGTAATATCCCATTGTGCATATATACCATACTTTCTTTCTCTATTCACTCCATCGGTGGACACTTGGTTGCTTCCACCATTTGATGACTGTGAATAATACTGCTAAGAGCATAGCTGTATACAAACCCCTGCATTTTAAGCTTCTGTATTTGCTGTTTGGGCTGTAGACTTCTAGGGCTGAGCTCCACACACTGGACTGTTTCTAGCTCCCTGGGATTGTCAGGCTCTCCTCCTCCTCTTCCCACCACAGTCCACAGCTGTGCCTTCTCCATGCCTCTGGGAGCTATTAATTAGGACAATTTTCTCCTCTTAGTTTTTAGGATAATTTTAACTCAACTCATCAGGTATATAAGTAGGGTGGATGACTGAGTCTATAGTGTAGTTTCTGAGAACTTGGTGGGGACATTATTTTAAACTGTATACAATCTCTTTCAAAAGTCCTCTCCTCCTACTAGATGGTACTTTAAATACTCCTTGCAATGCACAGACTGCCTTCCTTACCACAAGGGGCACTTAATGGGGAACTGAGACCTGTTAACTGAGGGGACATTGTGACCTAGTGACACCAAGAAGTCAATGATGCTCAGTGAATGAGTGCTCAAAAAAAGGTTCTGGAAGGCAATAAACAGGAGTGGAAGAGGAACAGGAGGCAACAGAAGAAAGGCCCCAAGAGAAAGGTAGGAGACTGCAGACACCGATCTGGATTTTGTTGGAGCTGGGACTGCTTCTCCAGAAGGAGAAATATGGGGCCATCTAACTGACCTCATAAGAGGTGGAATCCTAGGAGCCAGCTCTAGGGATGGGGGCTGTATGGAAAACAGATGCTAGACCCAGGTCAAGAGATTCCTCCCTTGACTGCTTTGCTGCTAATGGTTGTATGAACATGGACAAGTTACTTATGAGGACAACAAACCAGAATAATGATATGTATCTTACAGTGTTTTGTGGATTAAAAATAAATCCACATGAGTGGGCTGAGGAGCATGCCTGTTAGTTTGCAGATGCTCAGTAAAAATCGTTCATCCTGGCTGGGCACAGTGGCTCACGCCTGTAATCCCAGAACTTTGGGAGGCCGAGACAGGTGGATCACGACCATCCTGGCCAACTTGGTGAAACCCTGTCTTTACTAAAAATACAAAAATTAGCTGAGCATTGTGGCACATGCCTGTAGTCCCAGCTACTTCAGAAGGCTGAGGCAGGAGAATCACTTGAACCTGGGAGGCAGAGGTTGCAGTGAGCCGAGATCACGCCACTGCACTACAGCCAGGCAACAGACCAAGACTCCGTTTCAAGAAAAAAAAATTGTCCATCCTCTCTTACCCTTTCTTGCAAACCTCGCACCCAGCATAATTCTATGCCCAGAATTATGCCTTGATAAGTATTCGGGGTGGAAGAAAGGAAATATAGATGATGTTTTCTCCCCATCAGCTGCCTTCTCAGGGAATTTGGATCTCTAATTTGGGAGATTTACAGAACACCTCATCAGGACTGGAGATGCCCAGAATGAGCCTGCACTCCCCAGTTGAGTGTTTCCAGAATAAATGGAAGATGGGTGGTGCTGTACATGGATGAGGCAATGTCTATCATTTGAATTTAAAAGGACAAGTAAACACACAGTTCACAGTATAAATAAAACCAGAGACACTCCCTCATTAGCAACCTTCATATTGTGAAAGACAGCCCACAAAGCACCTGAAAGATATTCACAGACCAGCTGCCATGAGATCTTTGCACCAAGAACTTTTCTCCCCACTGTCTTGTTACTAGAATTGAAATCAAGCATGAAGTTTGAAACTTAGATAGGAGCACCCCCACCAGGACACACAGCGGTCTGGAGTTAGACTCTAAGCACTGGGCCCCTTATGCTGGCTGGGATTTTCCCAGGCACACTGGTGGAGCTTTCTGCTGAAATGTTGCACAACCCAGCTGTGTACCCTGAAAAAGGTTTTGAGATGACAGTCTGGAGAATGGGTGGAGTCTGCCCTCAAGAAGAGTCAGAAATCTCTGAACTCCTAAGGAGTCAACTACTTAAAGGAACACAACATTTTTACAAAATCACAGAGAAATATCAAGGTCACTGTACCAGATCTAATTCCCCTAAACAATATAAAGCTTGGCTTGACAGTATTGAAGAAATCAGATGGGAAGGGCTTATTTTCTGCCCATTTCTACCATGTCCTGATTTGCCTTTAAAAGAAAAATGAAAGATAATTTGTTCTAGATAATTATTATCATCATTATTGTCAACATTGTCAACTTCTTCCTAACAAGGAATTAAAATATCATGGTGACATATCCAGGCTGAATCTTAAAAATTGAGGGAGAAGCAACTACATAGAGAAGGCAGACAAGGACTGAGGAGCTGAAAAGAACCTGGGCAGAGAGTGCAGAGTGAGCTAAGGCATGCTGCTCCACCCTAATCCCTTTTTGGTTACTTAATTTCCCTCCCTTTTCATCTATTATTTTGTGTTTGTTCATGTCTTTCAACCTGTTCAATCCACTTTCTTTAATCTGTTTCAGTGTTGACACTTAACTCTGGATTTCAATCTATTTCTGGTTAGCAACTGCTATCCTTGCAATATGTCACAAATTCATTCTTTCATTCAATCATTCACTCAATAAGACCATATAATATGGTTTGGCTCTGTGTCCTCACCCAAACATCATCTTGAATTTTAATACCCACGTGTAGAGAGAGGGATCTGTAATCCCCACGTGTCAAGGGAGGGAGGTGATTGGATCATAATGGCGGTTTCCCCCATGCTGTTCTTGTGATAGTGAGCGAGTTATCATGAGATCTGATGTTTTTTAAAAATTATTTTTATACTTCAAGTTCTGGGGTACATGTGTAGATCATGCAGGGTTGTTATACACAGGCCATGGTGATTTGCTGTATCCATCCCCCCATCATCTACATTAGTTATTTCTCCTAATGTTATTCCTCCCCATTCCCCCCACCATCTTCTAAGCCTCGCCTAGCTCCCCCATCCCCCAACAGGCCCCGGTGTGTAATGTTCCCCTTCCTGTGTCCATGTGTTCTCATTGTTCAACACCCACTTCTGAGTGAGGACATGTGGTGTTTAGTTTTCTGTTCTTGTGTCAGCTTGCTGAGAATGATGGTTTCCAGATTCATCCATGTCCCTGCAAAAGACATGAACTCATCCTTTTTTATGGCTGCATAGAATTCCATGGTGCATATGTGCTACATTTTCTTTGTCTAGTCAATCATTGATGGGCATTTGGGTCGTTTCCAAGTCTTTGCTATTGTAAACAGTGATACAATCAACATATGTGTGCATGTGTCTTTATAATAGAATGATTTATAATCCTTTGTGTATATTCCCAGTAATGGGATTGCTGGGTCAAATAATATGTCTAGTTCTAGATCCTTGAGGAATCGCCAAACTGTCTTCCACAATGGTTGAACTAATTTATACTCCCACCAACAGTGTAAAAGCATTCCTATTTCTCCACATTCTCCATCTGTTGTCTCTAGATTTTTTAATGATCGCCATTCTAACTGGCATGAGGTGGTATCTCAATGTGGTTTTGATTTGCATTTCTCTAATAACAAGTGATGATGAGCATTTTTCCATATGTTTGTTGGCTGCATAAATTTCTTCTTTGTAAAAGTGTCTGTTCATGTCCTTTGCCTATTTTTTGATGGAGTTTTTTATTTTTTTCCTGTAAATTTGTTCAAGAGATCTGATGGTTTTATACGGGGCTCTGCCTCACTTCACTTTGCCCTTCTCTCTCCTAATGTGTTGTGAAGAAGGTGCCTGCTTCCCCTTCCACCATGACTGTAAGTTCCCCAAGGCTTCCTCAATTATGCAGAACTGTGAGTCAGTTAAATCTCTTTCTTTCATAAATTACCCAGTCTCAAGTAGTATCTCTATAGCAGTGTGAAAATGGGCTAATACACCATAGTATCGGTGAGGTAAGATGTCTGTTACCTGTAAGGCTCCATGGTACTGAAGACACATAGAAGAATGAGACCTGCTTCTGGTCCTTATGAAAACTACACTCCAGTAGAGGAAACAGACACGGATCAGCTAATTGTGATTTACATTAGCAACTCATTCATTCATTATTCAATAAATATGCATGGAATTCCTGCTATGTGCCAGGAATTGTGCTGTACCCTGGGGATGCAAGCTTATTTTCTGTTCATGCCTATCTTCTCCTTATTTGCCTTTGAAAGGAAAATAAAAGATAATATGGTCTAGATAATTAATGTCAACATCATAGAACAAGAATTTATAAATGACCAAAAGAGACACAGTCCCTACTCTTGTGGAGTTTATGAGACCACTTGTGTCTTAGAAGACTCCAAGAGGAGGGGTGCTGGGAAAATTGGGCGTTGAGAAAGAAGAATTTCTTTCTCCATCTATTGCCTGCCTACTGTAAGCACAAACTGTCAACTTCTTGAAGACACTTTGGTTACCCATGGCAACATCTGAAGCAAGCAATAAAGAGCTGAGGAAAGCACACATTCACACCCTTATGTTGACTTCTCCACAGGGCCCTCTGAGTGTGGTGATTGGGAACATAAAACAAACTCCTGGTTAATTAGGAATGTGTTAGGACCTCATCACTAGAGTGGGTGTGTTGAATTCGAAAGGGATCTTTAAAACTTTTTAAGTTTTTTCCTAAAATTTACAAAATGTGTTATTTGAAAAAACTAAGTTATTTTCACAATTTTAGAAGGGGAAAATACTTGAATTTTTAAAGTTTAATAAAACAATTTCAAGTTCTTACATGACCTGGGCTCAGTAATCTCTCCAATCTCGTTTCCCACTCCTCCTTTTGCCTTCATTTTATTGAATAGCCTCCCCGTTCCCTAATAGTCTGTTTTCTCTTTTCCCTAAGACATTGCATATGTTTTCCTTTTTTTTCTGCCTATGACTTCCTTTCTTCCTCTCTCTCTCTCTCCTTCCAAAATGTCTTCTTATCCTGACTTCTAACATCATTTCTACTTCAGATTATACTAATTTACTTCTTCCTTTGACTATAAAACCTACAATGAGATGATGCCTTTACTATGCTTTTCATAGTCTATGACCTCCCCCATCACTAACAAAATACACTGTTTTAATACTTTATTCAAATATCTTCTTTTCCCCATTCCGGTGGGAACACCATGACAACAGGGTTGTGGCTACTATGTTCACAAGTTTATTCCTAAGTCCAGCCCAGTAATTACAAAATAAATATTAGTTGAATTAATGAACAAATCAGAATCATCAGTAAATATAATTTATACTGAGAATAATCACATCAGTCAGCTATTGCAATGTAACAAATCACCCCAGAGGTCAGTGGCATGAAATGGATGGCAACTTTCATTCTCACACTCAAATCTCTGCAGGTGGTTGTGATGGCTTTTCTTCAACCTGCAAGTCATGGGTCAGTTGGAACAGCACTGCTCTACATGTCTCTCATTCATCTGGGGCCAGCGTAAAACTGCCTTTGCAGAATTATGATAGTAAGAGCAATCTGACATAGTTGACTCCAACTTCCTTCTGATCTCCAAGCTGTCCTTTGTCATTCCTGGGGGTAGGCTAAGCTAACTTTGGGAAGAATTTAGTTTATAGTTTAACTTAAAGCAAGGTTAATAATAGTCCCTCCCTAAAACTAACCCTCTTTTTGCTCAGGGATGAAAACTAGTTTTGTAATCCTAATAAAAACCATTAAAAAATAGGATTATGGTAGGAGCATGAATTACACTACAAATAGACATAGTTTCTATAATCCCTTACTGTTTAGGAATCATGTGGCCAGAGGTCATAAGATTTGTGACTTCTTCAATTGTTCCCATAGACAACATCATTATTATGGAAACTAAGGTTGGTATTTTGAAATATCTTTAAGACTGACACCACTAGGACTCATGATTCATAACTCAGCTGAACCTTCGGCCCAACTCGAAGGCAGACTTAGCACATGAGGACTGTTTTCCATACCCCTGTGATTTCATCTCAAACCAATTAGCAGCACCCATTCCCTAGCCCCCTGCCCATCTAATTGTCCATAAAAACCCTAGCCTCTGAGCCTTGGGGAGATTGATTTGAGTGATAACTCCAGTTCTCCCACATGGGCCAGACTCACGTCAATTAAATTCTTTCTCTACTGCAATGTCACAGTTTCAGTAAATTGATTTTGTCTGTGAAGCAAGCAGGAAGAACCCATTGGGCATAGCAAGCAGGTCACCTGAGGAAGATTTTTCTCATGATAATGACAGAAGTACGAGAGGCAGAGTTCAACTATACAAGGACATCTCAAGCCTTTGCCTGCTTCATGTGTATTAACATTCTATTTTCAAAACAATTCACATGGCTAAGCCCACATTCATGAATGGGAAATACACTCTGCCCACAGGGAGTAGCTGATAGGACTATCTGTTTAACAATAATCCAAGATACCATAACCAGTCAAGATAAAAGGATCAATTTATAATCTAGACAATATTTATTTCATGAAGTTGTTTTTCACATAATCAATTATTAAGTAGATTTTACTCATACTGCACTATGGTAGATTGCTTGCAAAATCCACAATTAGCAAATGAGTCATGGAATCTGCCACCAGCACCATACAAGTAAGATAAAAATCTATACAGATGATTAGTCTACAAGAAATTATATTATATATTTAACAAAGACTACATATCATAGAGGAGATAGCAAAGATTTTAGAATCAGGCAGACCAGGTTTGCTAACCATCTAATTGCAGGTAGTAGTTTAAATTCCCAAGTCTCCTTTACCTCCCCTGTAAAATGGGTGTGATAACAGTACCTACATCTCATAGGGTGGCAACAAGATAAAATGGCTCAGGCTGTGTGCTATGACTGGCACAGAATAAGCACTCCATACACATCTGTTCTCTCTCTTTGCATCCTTTTGCCCTATTATGCCCTTGTCAAGACTAAATTACAGAGGACACAATCCCATCATTTGCTAAAAATTGTGAATGTCATTGGCTGCTTTGATTTTATCTCTATTTGGAGGCCACTTTGATGTGTGGTTCATTAACATGAAATCTTCAAGGAATGAAGTATGAGTTTGACCTCATTTTTTAAAAATTATACTTTAAATTCTGGGATACATGCACAGAACATGCAGGTTACATAGGTATACATGTGTCACGGTGGTTTGCTGCACCTGTCAACCCATCATCTAGGTGTTAATCCCCATATTCATTAGGTATTTGTCCTAATACTCTCCCTCCCCTTACCCCCAACCCCCTACAGGTCCTGGTGTGTGATGTTCCCCTCCCTGTGTCCATGTGTTCTCATCGTTCAACTCCCACTTATGAGTGAGAACATGTGGTGTTTGGTTTTCTGTGCCTGTGTTAGTTTGTTGAGAATGATGGCTTCCAGCTTCATCCATGTCCATGCAAAGAACATGAACTCATTCTTTTTTATGGCTACATAGTATTTCATGGTGTATATGTGCCACATTTTCTTTCTCCAGTCTATCATTGATGGGTATTTGGATTGGTTTCAAGTCTATGCTATTGTGAATAGGGCTGCAACAAACATATATGTGCGTGTGTATTTATAGTAGAATGATTTATATTCCTTTGGGTATATAACTAGTAATGGGATTGCTGGGTCAAATGGTATTTCTGGTTCTAGATCCATATGGAATCACTACACTGTTTTCCACAATACTTGAACTAATTTACACCACCACCAACAGTGTAACAGTGTTCGTATTTCTCCACAGCTTCACCAGCATCTGTTGTTTCCTGACTTTTTAATAATCGCCATTCTAACTGGTGCAAGATGGTTATCTCATTGTGGTTTTTGATTTGCATTTCTCTAATGATCAGTGATAATAAGCTTGTTTTCATGTTTTTTGGCAGCATAAATGTCTTCTTTTGAAAAGTGTCAGTTCATATCCTTTGCCCATTTTTTGATGGGATTGTTTTTTTTTCTTGTAAATATGTTTAAGTTCCTTGTAGGTTCTGGATATCAGACCTTGTCAGATGGGTAGATTGCAAAAATTTTCTCTCACTTTGTAGGTTGCCTGTTCACTCTGATGATAGTTTCTTTTCCTGTGCAGAAGCTTCTTACTTTAATTAGATCTCATTTGTCAGTTTTGGCTTTTGTTGCCGTTGCTTTCAGTGTTTCAGTCATGAAGTCTTTGCTCATGCCTGTGCCCTCAAAACCTGTTGCCTAAGTTTTCTTCTAGGCTTTTCATGGTTTGGGGTTTTACATTTAAGTCTCTAATCCATCTTGAGTTAATATTTGTATAAGGTGTAAGGAATGGGTCCAGTTTCTGTTTTCTGCATATGGCTAACTAGTTTTCCCAGCACAGTTTATTAAATAGGTAATCCTTTTTCCATTGCTTGTTTTTGCCAGGTTTGTCAAAGATCAGATGTCTGTGGATGTGTGGTGTTATTTCTGAGGTCTCTGTTCTGTTTCATTGGTCTATATGTCTGTTTTGGTACCAGTACCAGACTGTTATGGTTACTGTAGCCTTGTAGTATAATTTAAAGTCAGGTAGCATGATGCCTCCAGCTTTGTTCTTTTTGCTTAGGACTGTCTCAGGTATACAGGCTGTTTATTGGTTCCATATAAAATTTAAAGTAGTCTTTTTCTAATTCTGTGAAGAAAGTCAATGGTAGCTTGATGGAAATAGCATTGAATCTATACCTTATTTTTCATGATATTTATTCTTCTTATCCATGAGGATGGATTTTTTTTCCATTTGTTTGTGTCCTCTCTTATTTTCTCAAGCAGTAGTTGTAGTTCTCCTTGAGGGGTCTTTCATGTCCCTTGTAAGTTGTATTCCTAGGTACTTTATTCTCTTTGCAGTAGTTGTAAATGGGAGATCTCATTTCTTAGAGTCTATCATCTTACGCATCTTATTTGTTTTTACCCTAAGTACATCACCTTGCCTTTAACAACTCCAAACAGCTTCTAAAACATCTTTGCTTATTGATACCTTTTTGTACTCATCCTATTTTCTATCCGTGGGTTGTCTTACCCACCACACACTTTCAACTCTCACCCTTGTGTATGTGATACCCTAATCTATATCCAAATCAGAGGTCCACATCTACATGTCAAATTGCTTACTGGATTTTTCTAAATGAAGATCAAGCTGGTATCTCAAATACGACGTATTAAACACTAAATGTGAAGTCCATTCTCTGAGTCTGCACTTCTCCAGTGTTCTTTATCCCAGTGAACAGCTTCACCATCCATCTAGCCACAAAGCTTAAAACCTCACAGTTGCCTTTGATTTATCCTCTTCCCTCATCATGGTAATACATTCAATTTGTAGTTTAGTCAAGATGACTTTGTCTATGGAGCAACATAAAACCCTAACATCAACCAGCTCAAACAGAAAGAACATAGCAATTAGTTTAGGGAAGAGCAGTCACTAGGTATTGGGTTTCAGAACCACTTTACCCCAATTTTCCTGGCTTCTCCAGCTCTATCCTCCCCATGTGAGCTTCACTGCCACAGTGACCACAGATGGGCCATAGCAACTCCAGGCATCATTTTCTATAAAATAATACCCAGAGCTTCCATCAGCAGAAATGTCTGTCCTAGGAGTGAGGACCCCTTCCATAGACATTGCCTGATGTTTCACAAGCACAAAGATTCTTTCCTAAACTAGCAAAGAGGATAAATGTACCATGCTTGGTGTGAACCATGACACCAATTACTCTTAATCCCATTCCTTGACAATAAAATCTAATTAGCACCACATATTTTACCTCCTCAACACCTTGAGCCTCTTCCTGCCCATGTTATGACCTCAGTTAAAACATTCAGTGCCTCTCACAGGCACTGTAAATTTCTGCCCTACTGGTTTTCATATCTCTGAACTTTCTACAACTTCCTGCCCCAATCTCTTTTTGTAGATTCAGCAAATAGAACTTTCTAATAGAGATCACGTTATGTCACTTCTTAGAACACGTTTATGTTTTCTCATAGGACAGAGTTCATACTTTACAACTGGACATTTGACTCCTTCAAAACTTGACACGATTCCTTTTTCATTACTATTTTCTGCTAATCTTAACAGTTTATGTTGTGCCTATATGATTTTACAGTAGCAAGGCATTATGTATTATGCTATTTTTCTTTCTTTTTTGAGACAGAATCTTACTCTGTTACCCAGGTTGGAGTGCAGTGGTGTGATCTCGGCTCACTGCAACCTCTGCCTCCCACTCAACCAATCCTCCCACCTCAGCCTCCTGAGTACCTGGGAACACAGGCATGCACCACCACACCCAGCTAATTTTTTGGTAGAGACAGGGTTTTTCTATGTTGCTGAGGCTGGTCTCAAACTCCTGAAATCAGACAATCCACCCGCCTTGGCCTCCCAAAGTGCTGGGAATAAAGGCATGGACTACCATGCCTGGCCACAGGGCTTATTTATTTATTTATTTATTTATTTATTGTGACAGGGTCTAGCGTTATTGCCCAGGCTGGAGTGCAGTGGTGTGATCATAGCTCACTGCAGCCTCGACCTCCCAGGCTCAAGTCGTCCTCCTGCCTCAGCCTCCCGAGTAGCTAGGCCTACTAGGTGTGCACTACCATGTCTGGCTACATTTTTATTTTTAATTTTTTTGTGGAGATGAGACCTCGCCATTTTTCCCAGGTTGGTTTCAAACTCCTGGCATCAAGTAATCCTCTGCCTTAGCCTCCCAAAGTACTACAATTACAGGAATGAGCCATCGCACCCAGTTCATGTTCATTTTTTCTGTGCATTATCTCAATTACTCTGCACAATTCTCTGTGAGATAGATACTATTGACATTGAAACTTCATAGAAAAGGAAGCTCAGATTAAGGCAGGTCAAGTAATTTTCCCAAAGTCACCTAGAGGCTTGTACAGCAGAAGTTTAGAACCAGGGCCGTCTGACCCCAAAGCCTGTGTTACTAACCATTAAAGCATATCACTTTCCTCTTGCCTCCACCTAAACCCTATGTACAAGTCATCTCACACTTCTTAAGTGTTTTTTGAGGAAGCCTGGTAAGATTTTGTCTTCCTGGGTTTAGTAAAGTTGCTATTCTTGCCCAGAATGTTTACCTCTATACCTCTGCCTTCAGTCTTACTTTTTTTTTTTTTTTTTTTTTTTGAGACAGAGTCTCACACTGTCTCCCAGGCTGGAGTTCAATGGCGTGATCTCAGCTCACTGCAACCTCAGCTTCCTAGGTTCAAGCGATTCTCCTGCCTGAGTCTCCTGAGTAGCTGGGACTACAGGAGCATGCCACCATGCCCGACCAATTTTTTGTATTTTCAGTAGAGACAGGGTTTCACCATGTTAGCCACGATGGTCTCAAACTCCTGACCTTGTGATCTGCCTTCCTCAGCCTTCCAAAGTGCTGGGACCACAGGTATGAGCCACCACTTCCAGCCCAGTCCTACTTTTATATTTTCTCTGACACCACCAACTCCAGACAAAATTATTTCTCTTCTCCCCATGATCCCCTGCCTGACTGTTACAAAAATCCATCTCTTGCACCAGAGTCTGAACTCTTTCATGATAGAGACAACTGGTCTTTGCTCAATTCTTCACAGAACTGCAGCCCTGTGGTTTATATTCATCCAAAATAGTCCAAATGATTTTTGAGAATATACGCTGGGCAAGACAGTGCTAGTTACTATCTGATAAAGACATTAAAGGCCCAGTTGCTATCCCCAAGAGGTAAGCATGCTAGCGTGAGAGGTAGATACTCAAAAAAATGATTTCAAGGAGAGAGAAATGTACAGGGTCCAAGGTACTACATAAGCATATCTTTGAGTTAATCTCGTGAATGCATTCTGCAGATTTATAACATTGCCCATGCATCGATCCCTCACTGGTGAGCTAAGAGCTTTGCATGCACATTTTCACAGGCTTTGGGATGTTGTTCCTCCACTCCTGATGATTCTTCCACATGGAAGGAAGTCTATTAGCAAAATGCTCACTTTTTTCTCCACACTCATACCCGGTTCCCCCCAGGGACAAAGTGTGATTTGACATGATTGAAAGGAGAAGTCAGGCACATTTAGAACAGCCTCATCCTCACCTCTTATGAAGGAGCGTGCCTGCAGAGGATGTGTGATCCCTATTGCTCTCAGCTATATAGGGGAGCTCAGCCTCATGCCGCACTGACAATATCACACATCAATTGTGTATCATGATTCTACTCACTCTCTGACCCAGTGCCTTCTGTGATGCTGCAGGGGCCTTCTTAGACTGAAAGCAAGGAAGCTCAGAAGAATAGAAAACTACAACAAACCCAAGGTGGGATCCATGGATCGATGTTCCAACCTCCCTGCTTCACTGGATAAGCCTAGGGGTGGAGGTATAACAATGTGTCCTTTAGATTATTTTGCTGAAACATAACAACACACATTTACATTGGCTTTCCCTTTTTTTCTCTTTCTAACTCTCCCTACTTTCTCATTCCTTTTTTCTGGAATACCTCTCAAACAAACTACCTATATCCAAGTTCTTATCTTAGGCTCTGCTTCCACGAGAACTCACATTAAGACAGATAACATGAGGACATGGTTTATAATCCATCTCTCAGCTCTGTAGTCTCAGTATTGGTTCCATTCCAAGAGGCATTTTCCCAAGAGCACCTGAGAAATGGTGTGAGTCACTATGACTGGTCTTTGCCCATGTTAAATGGAATCTTGTGGACAGGGAGTTGGAATGTACCAGTTAGCTGAGCTGAGTTCCATGCTCAGCCCAGAGCTGGACGTTGTGATTAGCCTCACCAGTGTCACATGTGCAGACAGTCCAAGTATGTTTTTATGAAAAATGAGAGTTAAATTGCTAAAAGGAGGGAGGATAAATGTTAGGTAAGTCAAACAACACATGCTTATTAAGAAAACCACCAGAGTCCCTTCAGCTATAGATAGCACAGGTGACTCTGACAACAGAAATGAGAAAGAAGCATCTTCACCAGGGGAATGATATCATTGTCTGTTAGGATTGGAAGTGATCTGGGATACGATTTCACCCAAACTTAAATTATTGGAAAAGTTCAGAGACAGAATAAGCCCATTAGCTTGAGGTGGTCCAGACAACACTTGGTACTTCTGGATTAGAAACCCAAGACTCCAACCTTCCAGTGCAGAATCAAGGTCCTTCTATTGCCCATTCCTCCCTCCCAGTGGCTGCTTCCTCAGAGAGCCCAGCATCTCAGAATTGCAAAGACTATAGAATCACGCTTTAAAAACAACATATTATTATAAAAATGATAGGCTTGGCTAGAAGACAGGTCTCTTTCTGAATTTACTAATTCAGACTATTAAGTCTCATCTGTGTCTACAAAGAATGATGGTGACTCTTGATTTACTTAGCTTACAAGACTATATTTCTTGCTACACACATAGTGCCTGGGACAGTCCCTGACTCAGCTCTCAGCTGCCCTGCTTTCATGATGATTTAGCAAACAGCAGAGAAAAGAGACTTGAAGGGAAGGAGAAAACTATTTGGCTGGAAGCCTTCCCTGCAGAGGTGGGTTTTTCTTCAGCTTTGAAAGACAGGACAGACATAGGTTGGCTGAGAAGGAGGTGCAATATGGGGGTGAGGGGACAGAGATAAGAGTATCTGGGGAAGGAGCATCTTGTTTTGAAGTGAGAAAAAGGAATTGAATTTGAATGAATAAATAAATCACAGGTGATTAGGCTAAAGACTATAATATAAATTTCAGCATCCTTGACAGCATGAAGTGTTTCCTACAGAATGAAGCTGTGGAAGTGGAGGGGAGGGGAAATGAAGGAAAGAGAAGCTAAATTTAACAGACACTCTCAAACAGTAGAAAAAGAGTTTAAGCTTATTATTAGAGTTACAAAGAGAACTGACAAAACTTAAAGCACAACGATAGTACTAGCAAATGCTGGGAAGAGGATGGAATGAGAAGAGAGAAAAATAGTAAATCAAAGAATACAGTTTCAAGTGTAGTAAATAGAGTCATGGAGGCCAACAACAGAATAAATAAAGGCAGAAACAGAATGGAAGAAAGGCTGTTTGTGAGTAGTGGCATTAAGAGTGAGGAGAGGGAAATATTCACTTCCACCCTGAGTTTTTCTGTGCTGTTTGAACCATTACCATGTACATGCTTTGCTTTGAAATCCAGAAAAGAAATTCCACAGTTCAGCAGTTGCCCCATTGGCATGAATTGTGTTTCTATTCTGTACCCAGCACTGCACTTGGGCTGGGAATTAGAAGATGAATGAAAGAACAAAGCATTAAGTGTTATAATGGAAGAGCCTTTCTGGTTGGGAGAAGTATAACAAGGACATTGGAAAGAATTCCCAAAAAAGTAAAACTGAAGATGGATATTGAAAATGAAGAAGAGTCCATCAAATGATTCAGCAAGGGTACTAGAGGCAAATGCCAAAATACCTAAAATCACAGAGGCATGGAATGCAGTGAAATTGTCTAGCAACTGCAGATTGTGCGATTCTGCTTATGCATTTGGTGCTAAATTGTAAGACTGAAAGGATAAATAAGCCCAAATAAGGAAGGGCTTATTTATCACATTAGGAGGGCTGAATTGTCTTCTGCAGACCAAGGATCACAAACTCAAATACATAGCTCACTCAGTCAGATTCTCAAAAATAAGAGAAGAGGAAGGGGAGAGACGATGGTGAATGAAAGAGCACATGCCTGAGCTGGGCAGAAGGTGCAGGTGGTACAGCAGATTGTTGCCGAGATTTTCTAGTTTTGAAAATAAAGCTAGGAATCAAGATTTTTAAGTGAAAACTGTTGGCAATTTTATTAGTTAGGCTACTTTATGCTGTGTTATGATAACAACAACAACAAAAACTCTAATGCTCAATGGTGTACCATTAAAAAGATTTACTTGTCACTCACACAAAGCCCAGATGGGTAGAACAGCTCTCTTCCATGTTGTGCCTATGTCAGCAGGGACCAAGGGTCTTCAAAGTCATTGAACCAAGGGTGGAGAAGTGCATTGCCTCTTAACAGCATTGACCCAGGCATCTAGTGGCTGGAATGAGTTACGTGCCCTCAATCTAACTTTAAGGGAGATTAGGAAATATCATGGCACACACGGTTATTTGATAAGCACTCAATATATCTGCTATGCCAACTAATAGAATCATTTTATTTTTAAATACCATATGATGCCATTAATAATGGTTGGTTTTGGCAGAAGAGTGGGCAGTTTAAGAAGATATCTGCCATAGTCAAAGATTGGAGATACTTTAGAAATAGCACATTTTCATTTCACAAAAAATAATTACAGAAGCTGTGTGGAAGATTGACCAGAGGGGCAACACTAGAGGCAGGATGGTCATGGAAATTGCCTGGAGACGCTCTATTAAGGAGCTGAAACAGGAAAGGAACGACCGGAATAGGAAAGAAGAGGTGCTCATAAGTGCCATTAACTCTTGGTTTACACCCTTGGTTCATAAGAGGAGGATGTCCACAGTTTGTGTGAATTGCCCAAGGTTGCAAAGTTAATAAGCAGCTGTTCAGAACATTAGTCCAGCACACATTTTATCCCATTGGTAGAATGGTCAAAGAAAAACTAATGAAAATATAAAATCTTTGACTTTGAGAATTTGGCTTTGAGGAGCTTATCTAACCCAAACACTCAATGCCGTCAGATTTTCTTCATAACTGATTTTAAATGTGAACTCCTGAAAGATATTACTTTCTTCTTAACTTATAAGACCTGCCAATGGGTAAACATCAAATAGATAATGTATTCATTTTCCAACCTTGATTTAGACTCTTTTTCTATTCCTTCTGGGAAATCTTATCTTAAGAAAGAAATATTTTTATCTTTCTCACCTCTAAACGTGTCCTAGTGCTGGAACAGTTAGCATTCTAATCAGCGTGGCTCCCAACCATCTGTGATGAGATTTCTTTGGGAGGATTCAACTCAGTCTCTAATACTCAGAAGTAGTTAATCCACTTGAGCTTAAAACAGAAAGAAAATAGAGAAAGGAAAATTGCTGGGAGGGAGGGAATAGTAGTAAGGAAATGTGGGGGGTAGGGGAGGATAAATTAAATGAAACAGTGTGAGCTTTTTTTTTTTTTTTTTGCCCTAAACCTTCAGAAAATGAGAACATAATGCATCTGTATAAGAGCACATAAAAGTTAATGTGAAGCAAAAAGTTTTCATATTAATTACATGGAAGTTTTATAGCAGGCACTGGGATGGTCATTTTACATTATCATTTCAGTTAATCTGTCCTATTTCCCCATGTGATAGTTGATGTTATCCCTATTTCATAAATGAGAAAAGACTCAGAAATGTACCATATCACAAGCTATCAGAGAATCCTTTTATTTAAACTCAAAGCCTGAGTATTTTGTTTTCAATGCCCTTAGTAACAGTCTTATATTAGAATTCAACAAATTTTTATCAAGTATTTACCATGAACCCCAAATTATGGTGCAATTAATCTTATTTCATCCTTAAAATAATCCTATGAGGTCAGTATTATTATTCCAAATTTTTATAACTAAGGGAATTGGGGTGCAAAATCAAGAGAATTAAGTGCCTGAAGTTTTATTAAGTGTCAATAGAAATACAAGACAGGAATTCAAGTTCCTGAAGAACTAGGTCTCTTCAAATTGGCCTTTTTTCTGCTCTCTTTGGGACATCCTTCTCATATTGACATCTATCCCAACTTCTTAGCTTTTTTATGATCTTTCTCCCTTTGTCTAGAGGACCTACTGAAAGAAGTATTTAGGAAGAAAGTCACTTAATTATCACAACCACCTGGGAACATATATGTTATCAATGTTTATTCTTCCAGTAACAATAGAGGGCATATGTTAACAGATTACCAGTACAATCATATCTTTAAGGGCCATTACTTTGGTGAAAAGATAAAAAGATCTGAGGGTGAAGTTGGTATCTGAGGCATCTTTTTATAAGAGTTTGAGCAAATATCTGAAACTTTATGATTCTCACATAAAAAATGCCATTGTTGGAACATAATCCTAGGTCATATGTTCAAGAAGTCCAGCATGCAATTAAAAATATACATTAGAAATCCAAGGAAGAAGAAAAATGTGACCTATATCAGGACATACATTTGTTAATAGAAATAGTCACAGAGGTGATTCAGATGATTAAATTAGTAGACAACAACTTTAAAATAGCTATTGAAATTATGTCCAAGTAAAGGATGGACATATGAGCAAATAGATGGAGGATCTCAGCAGAGAAATGAAAACTATAAAAAAGAACCAAATGGAAGATCTAGAATTGAAAAGTACATTATCAAAAGTAAGAAAGTAAGTGGATGATTATACCAAAGACTTTTTTGTCTATTTATTGTACCAAATACTGATAAGAGGGTAATAAAACCTCAATTATAATTCTGAATATGTATAATTTTTAACAATATTATTGCATTTTGCTTTATAAATTTTTAAATTCTATTACTAGATGCACAACTGTGATGGTTATTTTTATTTGTCAACTAGATTGGCCCATAGGGTGCCCAGATACTTTGTCAAACAGTTTTCTGGCTACATCTGTGAGGCGGTGTTTTAGATGAGGTCAACATTTGAATTACTAGACTGAATACAGCTGATTGCCTTCTGTAATGTGGGTAGGCCTCATCCAATTAGTTGACAGACTCAATAGAATAAAGAATCTGACCCTCCCAAGGTTAACGGGGAACCCTCCTGCTTTATTGTCTTGAACTAAGATGTAAGTTATTTTTCTGTCTTCAGACTAGAACTGAAACATCAGCTCTTCCTGTGTCTTCCAGCTCTCAGACTGGAACTACATGATTGGCTCTCCTGGGTCTCCAGCTTACCAACTGCAGACTTTGGGACTCCTCAGCTTTCAAAACTACATGAGCTAATTTGTCTTATTCTTTTTTATGGCTGCATAGTATTCCACAGTGTATATGCACCACATTTTTTTAGCCAATCTGTGAATGATGGGCATTTAGGCTGATTCCATGTCTTTGCTATTGTGAATAGGGCTGCAATAAACATATGGGTGCATGTGTCTTTGTGGTAGAATGATTTATATTCCTTTGGATGTATACCAATTAATGGGATTGATGGGTCAAATGATAGTTCTGCTTTTAGCTCTTTGAGGGATCACCACGCTGCTTTCCACAATGGTTGAACTAATTTGCACTCTCACCAATAGTGTATAAGCATTTCCTTTTCTCCACAATCTTGAAGCATCTGTTATTTTTCTTTTCCTTCTTAATAATAGCCATTCTGAGTGGTGTGAGATGGTATCTCATTGTGGTTATATTTGCATTTCTCTAATAATCAGAGATATTGAGCTTTTTTTCCCATATGCCTGTTGGTTGCATGTACGTCTTCTTTTGAAAAGTGTCTGTTCATGTCTTTTGCCCACTTTTCAATGGAGTTTGTCTTTTTTTTTTCTTGTAAATTTGTTTAAGTTCCTTATAGATGCTGGCTATTAGACCTTTGTCAGATCATAGTTTGCAAAGATTTTCTCTCATTCTGTAGGTTGTCTGTTTATTCTGTCAATTTTTTTTTTCCTGTGTAGAAGTTCTTAAGTTTAAGTTGATCCTGTTTGTCAATTTTTGCTTTTGTTGTAATTGCTTTTGGCATCCTTGTCATGAAATATTTGCCTGTTTTCACATCTGGAATGGCATTTCCTAGGTTGTCTTCCAGAATTTTTATAGTTTTGGGTTTTACATTTAATTATTTAATACATTTTGAGTTGATTTTTGTGTATGGTATAAAAAGGGGGTCCACTTTCAATCTTCTGCATATAACTAGCCAGTTATCACAGCACTATTTATTCAATAGGGAGTCCTTCCCCATTGCTTGTTTTTGTCAGCTTTGTTGAAGATCAGGTGTTTGTAGGTGTTACCTTATTTCTGGCCTCTCTGTTCATTCCATTGGTCTATGTGTCTGTTATTATACTAGTACCATGCTGTTTTGGTTACCATAGTCCTGTAGTATAGTTTGAGGTCGGGTAATGCTCCCAGCTTTGTTCTTTTTGTTTAAGATTACCTCAGCTATTCAGGCTTTCTGGTCCCATATGAATTTTTAAAAAGTTGTTTCTAGTTCTTGCAGCTGATAGCTTGCAGTGAATGCCAAGAATGGGTACTCAGACAATTCCAGCTGAGCGGGGCGGGGAGCAACTCTTCTGAGAGAGTGCTGCTCCAAGACCCATCCACCAAGTATTTATTTAAAGAGCTTGTTAAACCACAAATATCCACTAGATGGCTTTTTGAAGTCAGGTCCTGAGGCACATATGACATTGTAAAAGCAATCAAACCACATTCTCAGGAGGTTGTTTTCAGTGTTCCTTATCACACACCCCATTCCTTGTCCTGTTTTCAGGGTCAAGGAGTCAGAGTCTCATGCACAAACCAACACATACACACAGTGCCTCAGTATTTTTCCATGTCCTGACCTCAAATGCCTTGTACATAAGCTTGAATATGTTGCTGTGCATATCCCACAGTTCTATGAAGAATGACATTGGTAGTTTGATAGGAATATTACTAGATCTGTAAATTGCTTTGGGCAGTATGGCCATTTTAATAATAGTCATTTTTTTCTATCCATGAGCATGGAATGTTTCACCATCTGTTTAGGTCATCTCTGATTTCTTCAAGCATTGTTTTGTAATCCTCATTGTAGAGATCTTTCACCTTTCTGATTAGCTATATTCCTAGGTATTTTATTACTTTGTTGCAACTATGAATGAAATTGCTTTCTTGATTTGGCTCTCAGCTTGGCTGTTGTTGGGTATAGAAATGTTAGTGATTTGTGTACATTGATTCTGTATCCTAAAACTTGCTGAAATTGTTCATCAGCTGAAGGAGCTTTTGGGTAAAAACTATGGGGTTTTCTAGATATAGAATCATATTGTTTGAAAACAGGGATAGTTTGACTTTCTCTCTTCCTATTTGTATGCTTTTTATTTTTTTCTCTTGACTAATCAGTCAAGAGACTATGTTGAATAGAATGGTGAGAGAGGCCATCTTTGTTTTATGCTGGTTTTCAAGGTGAATGCTTCAAGCTTTTCCTCATTCAGTATGATGTTGGCTGTGGGTTTGTCATAGATGGGTCTCATTATTTTAAGTGTGTTCTTTCAATACCTAGTTTATTAAGAGTTTTTAAATGAAAACATGTTGAATTTTTTCAAAATGCTTTGCTGCATCTATAGAAATAATCATGTAATTTTCAACATTATTCTGTTTATAGGATGAATCACATTTATTGATTTGCAGATGTTGAACCAATCTTGCTTCCAGGGATGAAGACTACAGGATCATCATGGATTAGCTTTTTGAGGTTCTGCTGAATTCCGTTTGCCAATATTTTGTTGAAGATTTTTGCATCAATGTTTATGAAGAACATTGGCCTGAAGTTTTATATCTTATTGTTCTTCTGCCTCATCCAGGTTTTAGTATCAGTATGATGCTAGCCTCATAGAACAAGATGGGGAGGAATCCCTTCTCTGAAATTTTTTAGAATAGTTTTAATACGAATGGTACCAGATCTTCTTTGCATATCTAGTAGAATTTGGCTGTGAATCCATCTGGCCCTGGGCTTTTTCTTGGTTGCCAGGTTATTTATTACTGATTAAATTTAAGAACTCATTATTAGTCTTTTCAGGGAGTCAGTTTCTTCCTGGTTTAGTCTTGGGAGGGTATAGGTGTCTAGGAATATATCCATCTCTTAGTTTTTTAAGTTTGTGTATGTAGAGATGTTCATAGTGGTTTCTGGTGGTTATTTTTATTTCTGTGGGGTCAGTGATAACATCCCCTTTGTCATTTCTAAATGTGTGTATTTGGATCTTCTCTCTTTTCTTCTTTATCAGCCTAGGTAGTGGCCTATCTTATTAATTTTTTAATAAGCAATTGATTTACTTTAGTTCAGCTGTGCTTTAGATTATTTCTTGTCTTCTGCTAGCTTTCAGGTTGATTTACTCTTTCTTCTTTAGTTCTTTCAGTTGTGATATTAGGTTGCTAATTTGAGATCTTTCTAACTTTTTAATATAGGCATTTAATGCTATAAATTTTCCTCTTAACATGTCTTAGCTGTGTCCCAGAAATTCTGGTATGTGTATTTTTGTTATCATTAGTTTCAAAGAACATTTTGATTTTTGCCTTAATTTTATTGTTTACCCAAAAGCCGTTCAAGAGCAGGTTGTTTAGTTTTCATGTAATTGCATGGTTTTGAGTGATTTTCTTTTAGCCTTGACTTCTATTTTAATTGCATTGTGGTCTGAGAGTGTGTTTGGTATGATTTTGGTTCTTTTGCATTTGCTGAGAATTGTTTTATGTCTGACTGCACAGTCAATTTTAGAGATTATTTACTATGTGGCAATGAGAAGAATGCATATTATATTGTTTTGGAGTGGAGAGTTCTGTAGAGATCAGTCAGATTCATTTGGTTCAATGCTGAGTTCAGGTGCTGAATATGATTGTTAATTTTTTGCCTTGATGATCTGTCTAATACTGTCAATGGAGTGTTGAAGTCTCTCACTGTTATTGTGTGTGCATCTAAATCTCTTTGTAGGTGTCTAAGAAATTGCTTTATGAATCTAGGTGCTCCTATATTTTGGGTGCATGTATATCTAGGATAGTTAGATCTTCATGTTGAATTAAACACTTTACCATTATGTAATGCACTTCTTTGTCTTCTTTGATTTTTGCTGGTTTGAAATCTGTTTTGTTTGAAATTAGAGTTGCAACCCTGCTTTTCTTCTGATTTCCATTTGCTTGGTAAATTTTCCTCCATCCCTTTATTTTGAGCATCTTAGTGTCAAGGAGTGTGCAGTGGGTCCCCTGAAGACAGCATATCATTGGGTCTTCCTTTTTTTTTTTTTTTTTATCCAGCTTGCCTCTCTGTGCCTTTTAATCAAGGGATTTGATTCATTTACATTCAAGGTTAGTATTTATATGTGTAGATTTTACCCTGTCATTTTGTCATTAGCTGGTTATTTTGCTGGCTTGTTTGTGTGATTGCTTTATAGTGTCTGTGTACCTCCATGTGTTTGTGTATTGGCTGGTAACAGTCTTTCTATATTTAGTATTTCTTTCAAGATCTCTTGTTAGGTGAGTCTGGTGGTAACAAACTCCCTCAGCATTTGCTTATCTGAAATGAATCTTATTTCTCCTTTGCTTAGGAAGCTTAGTTTGAATATGACATTCTTACTTGAAGATTTTTTTCTTTATTAATGTTAAATATAGGTCCCCCAATCTCTTCTGGCTTGTAGGGTTTCTGCTGAGAGGTCCATTGTTAGCCTGATAGGGTTCCCTTTGTAGGTAACCTGTCCTTTCTCTCTAGCTGCCTTTAACATTCTTTCTTTCATTTCAACCCTAGAAAATCTGATGATTCTGTGTCTTGGGGATGGTTTTTTGTGTAGAATCTTGCAGAGGCTCTCTGTATTTCCTGAATTTGTCTGTTGGTCTCTCTTTCAAGATTAGGGAAGTTTTCATGGTCAATATCCTAAAATATGTTTTCCAAGTTGTTTGCTTTCTCCTCCGTTTCTTTCAGGGATGCTAGTGATTTGTAGATTTAGACTCTTTATAGAATTCCATATTTCTTGGAGGTTTTATTTCTTCCGTTTTATTCTTTTTTTCTTTATTTATGTCTGACTCTCTTATTTCAGAGAGCCAGTCTTCAAGTTCTGAGATTCTTTCTTCAGCTTAGTCTATTCTGCCGTTAATACTTATGATTTCATTGTAAAATTTTTATAGAGTGTTTTTCAACTCTATCAGATCAGTTAGGTTCTTGTTATGCTGCCTATTTTTTCTGTCAGCTTCTGTATCCTTTTATTGTGATTCTTATTTTCCTTGGATTGGGTTTTGCCATTCTCTTGCTTCTCAATGATTCTTTGTTCCCATTCATAATCTGACTTTTATTTCTGTCATTCCAGCCAACTCAGCCTAGTTAAGAACACTTGTTGGAAAACTAGTAGAGGACATAAGACATCTTGGCCATTTGAATTGCCAGAGTTCTTTTGTTGGTTCTTTTACCTCTGCATGTGGATGTTCCTTTAACTACTGTATAGATCCAGTGCAGTCAATAGCCTTCTGTTCTGAATGTTTTCATAGGGCTGAAGGTTTGTGCAGGGCCTTTATTTGTAGCTGGCTTTTGTCTTTGGTTTCATGGAAAGGTATGTTAGCAAAATATTTTTCATATTGAGCTTTGTGGTGTGATCCAGTAGGTGGTGCTTATGTGTAGTGGGCAGTTGGTAGGCTCTTGCTCGGTTGTGTGGCTCCCCTGTATTTCCTTACAGTTGTAGCCATGTTTCCTCTCAATGCTCTGAAAGTGAGGGATCCTCTTCCACTTAAGTCATGGCTATAGATTACAAATTGGCACTCCCAGGCTGCCCATGACAGTTTGGGGTGATCTTAGGGTTTATATTTCCTCTCCAATTTCAAGGCAGCACAGTAAGGAACCTTAGTAGTGGTTGTGACTGAGGGTCTTCTGCTTGTCTGAAGGAGTTCTTATAAAGGATACAAAAGTCAATAATTTTGTGAGAGAAGACTGAAAAATTAGATTGCACTAAAATTAAGAACATTGGTTCATATCAATAAACATTGATAAGAGGACAAAAAGGAAAGCCATTGGGAGAGAGAAGATATTTATAAGATATATACAAAAATCTGATCCAGAATATATAAAGGCTACAAATTGATAAATAAAAGATAAACAATCCAATAGGAAAGTTGATTTAAAAACTTGAAGGTACTTCAAGAAAGAAAAGGCAATAAAGATGAAAAAGGTGCTCAATAAAGGATCCATCAGAAGCATGCAAATTCAAACCAAATAAAATATCACTACCCACCACAAGAATGGACAACATTTTTAAAAAGTCAAACCAAAGCAAGGATTATTGAGTATGTGAAACAATTGCCATGTCCATTTCATTCTGGAAAACTGTTTAGCAGTGTCTACATAGACCTAAATTATGACTCAACATTTCTACTTCTAGGTATATATCCAACAGAAATTCATACCAATAAGCAACAAAAAGTCAAGTGCAGGAATATTTATAGCAACATTCAGTTTCTAATATTGAGAAATGGGAATTTCTATTAAAAATAGAACAGAAAAAGAAATCACAATATATTTATTATTCACCAAAAGGTATATTATATATCAATAAAATAAATAAACTATATGTTTACACACACACACACATAAAAATATATATATATGTATATATATATATACACACATGTATATATATGTGTATATATATGTATATATATATATA